>JASCZI010272069.1:54919-74007 GCA_036250425.1 Stylosanthes scabra
ACATTTGATCCTGAGAGAGCCCAGAACTCGAAATCACATAAGAGGACAGACAGTGGGTCGAAAAGAAAACTCGAGCCAACTCTAGATGTTGAAGTACGAACAATCAAGCTGTATCGAATGCCGGTTGTGGATGCATCGGGTTATGGAAGTCCAAATTCTAATGAAGGAGGAACTAGCAGTAGCACCAACCTTAACTTTTCTAAGCATTTGAAACTTAGGAAAGGTGATACAGAACTTCTTTCAAACTACTTCTGCAAATGTCAACTCATAAATCCCAACTTTGTCTATGTTATGGACTTGAATGATGATGGACAACTGCGGAACATTTTTTGGATTGATTCTAGATCTAGAGCTGCATATAGTTATTTTGGTGATGTGGTCGCATTTGACTCAACATGTCTGTCAAACAATTATGAGATTCCACTTGTTGCATTTGTCGGTGTTAACCATCATGGGCAATCTATTTTGCTTGGATGTGGTCTACTTGCAGATGAGACATTTGAAACATACATTTGGTTTTTTAGGGCATGGCTTACATGTATGTCTGGTCGTCCTCCGCAAACTATTCTTACAAACCAGTGCAACAAGGCCATGAAAAGTGCAATATTGGAGGTTTTCGCAAGAGCTCACCACAGAATTTGTCTATCACAAGTTATGCAGAGTATTCTCGGATGCTTGGTACAGTTTCAGGAATATGAGGCAATTCAGATGGCATTGTCAAGAGTGATATATGAAACTAAGACAGTTGATGAGTTTGAAAGGGCTTGGGATGAACTTACCCAGCATTTTGGAATAAGAAATCATGAAAAGATTCAATCCTTGTACAAGGAACGTGAGCATTGGGCTCCTGCTTACACCAAGGACACGTTTTTCGCTGGAATTCCTGATCAAGAAAAGGGTGAGTCTATGGTTTCCTTTTTTAAGGGTCATGTGCATCAGCAAACTTCCTTGAAAGAATTTTTTGAGATTTATGAACTAGTTCTGGAAAAAAAGAAAAAAACTGAAGCTGCTGATGATTTCGAGTCACGGGATTCTATCCCAGCACTGAAGACAAGGTACTACTATGAGTTGCAACTTTCCAAATTGTACACAAATGCAATGTTCAGGAAGGCGCAGGAAGAGGTCGTGATGATGTCCTCTTGTTTTGGCATCACAGAAAATCAAACAAATGGATCTATGGCGACATACATGGTCAAAGAACGCCAAGGCGAGGAACACGTCCAAGATGCTGGGCATTTTGAAGTCACATATGATAAAACCGGAGCAGAAGTGCGCTGCAGTTGTAGTTGCTTTAACTTGAAAGGCTATTTGTGCAGACATGCCTTGTCTATCCTCGATTACAACGGCGTGGAGGAAATTCCGGGTCAGTATGTTTTGTCGAGATGGAGGAAGGATTTTAAACGATTGTATGTACCTCACCTTAGCTCTGATAATGTTGATATTACCAACCCTGTTCAGTGTTTTGATCATTTGTATAAACGGGCAATGCAAGTTGTTGAAGAAGGGATGATATCCCAAGATCATTATATGGTTTCTTGGCAGGCTTTTAAAGAGTCTTTGAATAAGATTCGCCTTGTATCAGAAAAGATTGGGTAAATTAATCAAGAATAATGCATATCAAATGTTGTGCATAATTTCTTATCCATTTCCTCAGTTACACACAGAGATAGATGGTTCTTTAGTTGTGTTCACACGAAGTTTGCGAAATTTATGCGACTTTTTAGAATCTGTTCTATGATATGACAGCTAAAACAAAATACATCGTGCAATCAATAAATCAAGTAAACTTTAGCATCTCTTGCAAAAATAGATTATTTTGCAGCGTATTGTGATTTTTGCAATTTCAAAGAACATCAAAGCACGTAGCATATCTTACTTCAAGAGCAACCATTGTAAGGTGAAGAGAGGCAGTTGCTATGAGAGCCAAGGCTGTTTCTACTATGTGCCTATTCTTCCTCTCTGCAACGCCATTCTGCTGAGGAGTGTAGGGACAAGCGAGGCGATAAGTAATGACTTCTTTCTGCAGAAAATCAGTAAAGGCCATGACTTCTTTCTGCAGAAAATCAGTAAAGGCCGTGGACAAATATTCCTTAGCATTATCAGATTAAAAAGCCTTAATATAATTACTGAGTTGAGTTTCCGTTAATTTCTTATATTGTTATGTTGTTTAAAGGCATGTACAACTTGTAACTTGTTTTGCAAGAGAAAAATAGTGGTGGTATGTATTGAATAGGCATCAATGAAGGAAACGTAGTATCTCATACCAGATGATTAATCTATGAGATTTTGCAAGACAACAAGAATCACACAAAGCAGTAACAGAAGCAGGTTTATTGATAGATAAAGAACATGATGAAACAACAAGAATCACACAAAGCAGTAACAGAAGCAGGTTTATTGATAGATAAAGAACATGATGAAACAATGGATTTTACAATAGGCATAGCTGGATGTCCAAAAAATTTATGATAGAAGGCTTTAGATTCGGTAACCCTCTCTAAGAAAGGGTTACTAATAGCCTCTCTAAAAATAATTATAAATTTGACCCTACACACATTTTGTCATAATTTCTAAAGCTTCTTAATTTTTTTAATATCTCCAATTTTTATACACAAGCTTTCTCTCTTCCTGAAAAAATTGATGGACCTATAAACAACTATGGGAGACACGATTCTCAGATATGAATGTGAGGAAGGAAAATCTTAAAATATTTATAAAATTTTAACTTTTAAGTTTTTTAAAAAATCCTATTAAAAAAAGCAAAACTAACTTCTATAAAAAATTGAAAATGTTCAAGGGTTAATTCACTTGTTCACCACCATGATAATCTTTCCTGCTACTTCAACAGTAAGTTCTATCACTGCCTTCATCCAAACTTTGTCACCAAAACACAGCGCCACTACAATTTCCTCCACATCCAACATTATAACTACAACTATTAATTTTTGGTACCGCGACGGTGGTAGTGGTTGTGGTGGTGGGCGTTATTTACTTTTCATTAATGTTTTGTGCATTAGCATCTCCGTAGATTTTCAACTAGATGTACTCTTAACTTTTTGAAACATAAATCTCCAATACCTATTTATCCCTCTTTTGACACCTAACTCTGTTTAGCTCTTGAGAAAAAAGTAAAAAGGAAGAAGAGAAAAAGCTTGTGGCCTTGTGTGCAAAAATTAAAATTTCAAAAAAATTTAGAAAGTTTTAATAATTATGACAAAATGCGTGTGGAGTCAAATCTATAATTATTTTTAGAGAAGCTACTTTCTTAGAGACGACTACCAAATTCAAAGCCATGATACAAATCCATAGTCAAACATTTAGCTACAAGAACACTTGGAGTAGAATAAGTAGTATCAGATTTTGGGACAGACTTTTTCAAAGGGAAATATAATAAAATATAAAATATATGACTAATTTTTAAGTATATATATATTTAGCATGATTAAAATCAGCAATAATTATAGACACAAAAAAATAGCAATAATTATAATATTTTGTATCACCATAATAACATTTAAAATATAAAATTTATATTAACAAATTTAAGATTTGAATTGGGTAATTAATTTTCATGATAATTGCTGATTTTTTGTTGCATAATTCTTTTTTTTAAAATTTTAAAATTCAAATTATTTTTTGAATTTGATTAAAATATTAAAAGTGAGATCAATCAATCTATTAGCAAGAGACAGTTATCGCTATTTTACGATCTGCCATATGTCAACCGAATAAAATTTTCACATGTTAAACAATGAGCCTAGAATCTTATACTTTTTATATTTTAATAGATTGATAGATTACATAGTAATAATTTAAGGATTAAACTCCTCTAAAATGAGTAGATTGGTAAAATAAAAAATAGTTATTTAACCACTCTTAATACAACTTAGATATATTAAAAGTTAAAAATATAATAATAATTA
Source organism: Stylosanthes scabra (assembly GCA_036250425.1). Taxonomy (NCBI): domain Eukaryota; kingdom Viridiplantae; phylum Streptophyta; class Magnoliopsida; order Fabales; family Fabaceae; genus Stylosanthes; species Stylosanthes scabra. Next base: position 58,843 of record JASCZI010272069.1, read on the forward strand.
ACTTTTCATTTTATCACTTTATATTATTTTAATTAATTACTTCTATTGTATCAACACACAATTGGTTATCTGTATAAAACTCTTTTATAACACTGTGTGAAAATTTAATTCATATTTAATAGAATTATTAATATAAAAATCTAATTAATACTACTTACTTTTTTAATTAATACTTGATACTTATTTAAGGACATGGTTTTGGTGAACCAAATTGCATTCATTTCACAAATATACACATAAACTCTAAATCCTAAACCATAAAAATATTTTTTTACTACAATATGTGTTTAGATAAATAAAACATTTAACGTTCTATTTAACGTTTTTTATAGGATATTTAACGTTTTATTTTTTAACAAGTTGGTTACTCACCTTAAAACTTCTTTATATGCAAAAAATATTACAAAACATGTCGTATCATCTAACAATTTATCATATTATTGTCATAAAAAAATATCTTCATACAAATAACCATCTTTGTTTAAGATAATAGAACTTACATATATTAAACATTAAAAATATAATAATAATTAACTCTTCACTTTATCATTTTATATTATTTTAATTTACAAAATTTGAAAATTAATTACTTCTATTATATAAACACACAATTGATTGTCTGAGTAAAATTCTTTTACAATACTACATGAAAAATTTAATTCATATTTAATAGGGTCATTAATATAAAAATCTAATTATTATTATTTACTTTTTTTAATCAATACATTTTTCTTATTTAAGGACATGGGTTTGGTGGTGATGAACCAAATTGCCTGCCTTCATTTCACACATATCAACACACACATACATCACTACTCATGAAGAATGGCACTCATTACGACTAAGGAGCTTTATCTATTTCATAGGAGCGATTGAGAGCTCTTTTGTAGATTATTTTTCAATCTGAATTTGAACATCACAAGATCTCTTCTAATCATGGCCTTATGGCTTTGGCTATAATACACTGGCTACCCTAACATTATTTCCACAATGATGCAACTCTCTGAGACACATTGGGGGCATTACTAAAACCCCATAATCCCAAATGATGATGGTCTCCTTAATAAGGATCTAGTCCAAAAGTTTTTTTTTTTTTTTTTATCTATTTGCAATTATAAGCAAATATAGACTATTTAGATAGGATTTTTTTATTTAATAATGTTAAGATTTTGCAAATAAATAATAAAAATTCATAAAAATATTTTATTATTACAATATGTATTTAAATAAAATAAATTATTTAACGTTTTTATTTAACGTTTTTATAAGACATTTAACATTTTTTTTAATAAATTAACTACTCACATTAAAATTTCTTTATATAAAAAAGATATTGGCAATCTCTTCACTTTATATGGTCAATCTTTTCACTTTCAAATCATAATAATAATGAACATATTTTGTCATTTTATATTATCAATCTCTTCACTTTAGAATTTTATTTTCTATAATTTAAACTTTTCTAATCCAGACTTAATACATTCGTGACATAAAAAATTGAATACAATAGTGTATATAATTTTTTTTTTTTAAAAAAGGTTGTCTATTGACAATTAGATAAATCCTAGAGTAAAGAAACATATTAATTTAATGCACACATTTTCTTTATTGACCTACTTAATAATGGATTTTATGTACTCCACCTTTGCATAAATAAGTATCCAATCACAACCATGCAACCCAACAAAAAAAAGTTAGAAATATATAATTTTTTATAAGTTAAAATAATTAAATAATACTTGTATTTACTCTTATTTTCTTTTATATTTGCTCCCTTACATATATTTAATGAGTTTAACTTTTTTAATGTAAAACTAAAATTATACACTTAAATGATTTTTAAAACAGTAAATTTAAAAATTAATTACTTCTGAATCAATATACAATTGGTTGTTTGTATAAAATTTTTTTACAACACTGTATGAAAAATTAATTCATATTTAATAGGGTCATTAATATAAAAATCTAATTATTATTATTTGCTTTTTTTAATGAATACTTTTTTCTTATTTAAGGACATAGGTTTGGTGGTGAACCAAATTGCCTTGCCTTCCTTTCACAAACATCAACACACACATACATCAACACTAAAAAATGACACCCATTACTACTAAGGAGCTTCATCTACTCCACAGAAGTGATAGATGACTCTTTTAATTTGTAGATCAGTTTTCAATCTAAATTTAAATATTACAAGATCATTTCTAATCATGGCTATATGGCTTTGGCTAGAATAAACTGGATACCCTAGTATTATTTTCACAACAATGCAACTCTCTGATTCCATGATTATGTCACTATCCAAGGAAGTCATCATGTGTTTGGACACATTGGGGGCATTACAAAATTCCAGTTCCAAATGATGATGGTTTACCCTTAACAAGAACCCTATTCCAAATGTACACGATGCAAGCTAAGGTAAAGAAGTTAAATGATAAAAAATAAAATTCACCCTTATAGATAGATAGATATTTAGTTAGCAGAATATATAATTTTATTTTTATTAATTTTTAAAAATAAATTTACATATATATTTTTATTCTGTTCACTATAAATCCTCTTCATTATAGAATCATCCAAAATGTATATCCCTTGATATCTTCATGAAAAGATACACAACACGCAATAGCTGAAATTAATAGTGTCCTCAAGAACATTTGTGCTAGAATTTTCAATAATATATTGCAAACAATTTTGTGCAACAACAACACAGATCATAATTTTAATTATACCAATGTTGCTAGCACATCACGGCCTAGTAGTAGTTATATAACTCTAAGAAGGTCTGCAATTATTTGATGAAATGAGTTGCACTTATGGTGTGGCGCCACAGTTGGAGCATTATGCGTGTGTGATTGATCTTTTGTCTAGATCTAGCATGGTGGATTGGAGGAAGCCGAGAAATTGGTGGAGGAGAACATGGTGGAGGTTCACTTCTTAATGCATGTAGAATTCATAAGAATCTTACGTTGCAAATCGAGTATGGAAGAAGCTGTTTGATAACAGACTGCGGTACTCATGTTCTTACATGCAATATATATATATAAAAAAAAAAAAAAGAGAGTTGGATGTGATGCAGAGGCAAACAGAATTAGAAGTATGATTCGAGAAGCAGGAATACAAAAGAAACTTAGTTGCAATATAATAGAGGATAATAATCAAGTAGAAAAATTTCTTGCAGGGTTTCGCTCTTATCCATAACCACAAGAAATGTGGAAATTGCTTAATTTGATTTTCAAAATTTCCAATTTAGATACCTAAGTTTTTTTTTTTATTTTAAGATTACACACATCACTCTTCCTTCCCAGTTTCATATGAGCACTTCTTAGGCAATAGGCATAGATAAGATTTTTTTTTCCCTTCTTTCTAAGATTACACGTACGCCCCTCTCCTCATGGTTCCATGGAACCACACCAAAGAAATACTTAAACTTTTTATCCTAAAGAAAATTAAAAGCTCATATCAAATTTAATTTCAAATAAGTGTCCGACAAGAATAGATTTCTTTGGCAAAAGTTTGAATCCAGTTTGGATAGATTATGTGTATCCATTTAGAAATGAGAAAGTCTTGGGAAACATATTTGAAAGCCAATATAATTGACGATAATAAATGAGTTATCAGTGATAACTCATATATTTTATGGATGATTATTTTTATTCTGTCTTGACGATAATATTTTTCAATTTCGGATAATAACTTAATTATTAGCTCTCTAAGAATTTCCATTCATTCTGTAGCATTGTTATTTAATAAAATATTTGCAATTGTAATTTTTTAATAATAATAAATATATAGTTAAGCAGTCCATTTTTATTGATATAAAAATATTCTATTAAATGTTAAGGTTTTTTTTATCTTTTATACGGTTAACATAAATTAACTCTTAGAGCTAATTCAGTCAAATTAAAGTTATGATCAAATACTAATGAAAAGTTCACTAATTGAGTTAATTCTTGTTGACATTGTGCAAAATTTTTTAAATGAGTTCAGGTTCCTAAAATTAATTCATAAGTTAAACCAGATTTTGTACAATATATGGAATTAGTGATAAATTATTTTATTTTTATATGGACTATTTAGATAGGATTTTTTAATTTAACAATGTCAAAATTTTGCAAATAAATAAAAAGTATGCATAAAAATATTTTATTACTACAATATGTGTTTAGATAAAATAAAACATTTAAAGTTTTATTTAACGTTTTTTTTAATAGAATATTTAATGTTTTTTTAATAAATTGGCTACTCACTTCTTCATATAAAGAAGATATTACAAAATGTAAGATAGTTTGATTATAAAATATTTAGTCAATCATATCATATTATCTAACAATTTATTGTAAATAATATAAAAATATCTTCATGCAAATAACCAACTTTTAACATTAATTACATGAGAAATATCTACAATTATTTTCTAATTATACTTCAATTAAATATCTTATGAGAGTTTATTTGTCTCACTCTTCAATAACTATTACATAACAATTAGATAAATCTTAGAGTGAAAAAAAAAAAAAAAGAGTATTACTTAATGCATACATACTCTTTGTTGACCTATTTAATATAGTGGATTTTATGTACTAAATAAGTATCCAATTATCATGCAATGAACCAAAAAAAAAAAAAAGAAATATATAAATTTTTATAAGTTAAAATAATTAAATAATACTTGTATTTACTCTTATTTTCTTTTATATGTACTCCCTTGCATATATTTCATAAATTTAATTTGAATGCATTGACCAATAAAAAATTTTACACTATCATATAAAAATCATATATTTAGATGAATTTTAAAGGGTAATGCTATTTGAATAAGTGGTTTTGGCCAATCAAGTGCAAGTGATTTATTTTTATGCTAAATAGAATATTATTTCGGTGTCGAATAGTATAAAAAATGTATCTAAATAAAGTTGTATTTGACACCGAAATTATCTTCTATTTAGCATAGAAATAAATCACTTGATTGCACTTGATTGGCTAAAACCACTTGTTCACATAGAATTATTGAATTTTAAAATAGCTAGTTTAAAAATTAATTATTTCTGTTGATATATCAATACACAATTAGTCATCTATGTAAAATTATTTTAAAACACTACATGAAAAATTAATTCATATTTAATAGGGTCATTAATAAAAAATCTAATTATTATTATTATTTGTTTTTTTTTTATGATTTTTTTTTCTTATTTAAGGACATACATGGGTTGGTGGTGAACCAAATTACCTAGCCTTCATTTCACCCATATCAACACACACATACTTCACTACTCAAGAATGGCACCCATTACCACTAAGGAGCTTCATCTATTCCATAGGAGTGATAGAGAGCTTTTTTGTAGATTATTTTTCAATCTGAACTTAAACATCACAAGATCTCTTCTAATTATGGCCTTATGGCTTTGGCTAGAATACACCGACTACCCTAACATCATTTCCACAATGATGCAACTCACTGACTCCATGCTCATGTCACTATCCAAGGAAGCCATCATGTGTTTGGACACATTGGGGGCATTACAAAACCCCATAGTCCCAGATGATGGTGGCTTGCCCTTAACAAAAATCCTAATCCAAAAGCACATATCCCTTGATCTTTTCATTATGAAGAGATACACAGCAATTGCCGGAATTAAGAGTGTCCTCAACAACGTTTGTGCTAGAATTTTCAAAGATATATTGCAAATAATTTGCAACAACAACACCACAGATCGTAATAATTATAATTATTACAATAATTATAATAACAATCATAGTTATTTTAATTATAATTATTATAATTATACCAATATTGCTAGCACATCATCAAGGCCTAGTAGTAGTTATAATAATAATAATAATATTATTATTAATAACTCTAGAAGGCCTTTGGTTGTACCTGGTTTCCCACATCCACTGTTTGGTGATTTTATTGTGCCACAAGGTGTGGAGGATTTTGATGTGCTTGATCCGAGAATATGGACCAATAAGAAACCCAGTGATGACGTCACTGAGCAAGACAAGACTATGTTCTTGACATTTTCTAGAGGCTTTCCTGTATCTGAAGACGAGGTAATATGTTTGTTTAGAAGGTCATACGGACAAAACAGTGTGGAGGAGATAGTTATGGGGAATAATTTTGAAGCAAATCACCAACCCATGTTTGCAACAATGATTGTGGATGGAGTGTCATTGGTTGATCGGATTCTAAAAGGCCGGCGTCTTATCAAGTTTCGTATCAATGGGAAGGATATTTGGGCTCGTAAGTATGAGCGCCGTGTTTAATAACAACAATAATTATGGATTAGCAGTGAGAGGATTTCAATATTTTATATGTTGAATCCATATTATTGTCAGTCTATATATCAAAATGAAATAAAGTAATCTTATTATGAATAATTGAATAATAATAATAATAATAAGTGACATCTTTTGATGATAAAAATCTTATGATAATAAAGTTTTTTTTTTTAAAATGTGGTTTGTGAAAGTTATAGGATTTTGGTTTGAAGCAACAAAGAGTCCTAGAAAGTTATTGTTAATTTTTTTCCGTTCGGAATTAGAATTTTCGTTTCAATTAATAATTGAATCCGGTTTCGATAACGTATTTTGTTATGGTAGGTGAGTCTCTCTCCGAGTATAATAGTATATGATTTAATATTTAGAATATAAAAATCATACATCTAAAAAGCGTAATGGGTGTTGGACGAGGTATCACCACTTATCATCACATCCAATTCTTCATCTTTGCCTTAACGTTTTCTATAACGTTTTCTAAATTGTTTCTTCATGTATTTCATCTCAATCTCTTAAATAGTAGAGATAAATTTGAGTCTTTTTTCATTCTAAAATTACATAAATCTGAACACTTTTTAGATTTGTAAAAAATTTCATAAATTCAAGATTCTTTAAAAATATCTTCCTTCTAGATCTGGAGAATTTAGGCCATCAATTCCAGAATATCCAAATTCTAAAATTACACAAATGCATTACAATTTAATAGATACTTTTTCTTTTTCTTCTAATAAATCTGAACTAGTCTAGATCTGCAAAAATTTTCATGAACTAAAGCTTTTCTGAAATATCTTCTTTCTGGATAACAAGATATCATTACACCATAAAAATAAGAAAAATAACCATTATAGAATTTTGAGATTTAGATCTCAAAATAAAAAAAGAAAAAGAAAATTGAAACTGCGACAAGAAAATAGAAGGAAACAACAACAAAAAATGTTAGCGAGAAGAGAAGAGAGATTGAAGGAGGGGAAGGGGGCAAAAGGAAGGAAGAAACAAAACATCGGAGAAAGAGAAAAGGAAGAGGCGAAAAAGAAGGGAAGAGATTGGGAAAGAAAAAGTGAAGGGGGAGAAAAATGGCACTACCAGGGGTGTCAAACGGGCATAAATCTGCTGGGCCCACCTGCTTAACCCTCCAAAAAAAGCGGATCGGGCTAGGATTTTAAGATTGCGTTAATAAGAAAACCCTCAATAACCTGCTCTCGTTTAATTCGCGGGCTTTGGCGAGGTAGGTTCAGCTCGTAGAGTCTCATTTTTCCTCTGCTTTTTAAAGAATTAAGAAAATAATTAGTTAATTAATAAAAAAATATTATAAGTTATTAAAATTTTTTAAAATTATATTAAAAAATCATGTTTAATTAGATATTTTATAATATTTAGTTAAATATTATAATTTATTGAAATATTTGTGAAGTTATATATTTTTTTTAATAAATTTAATTATTTTTAATAAAAAATTAAAAATTGACAGACTTAGCGAGATAAGATTTTAAAGCCGCCACATTAAGCGGGCGGAGCGAGCCAACCCGTTTGACACCTTGAGACTCACTACTATCTTAAGCGGCGGCCGCAATTTTCTCAAAAATTATGACTACCGTAAAATAATAAATTGAATCAATTTTAGATATGAGTGATGTTATTAGGTTTACCATTTTAGTTTAAAATTTAAGATATTTTTCTTAAAGGATGATTAAGGAGTTATGATAAAAGAAGATGATTGATAGAAGACACATAATGATTATTATATAAATGATTAAAAGTATTTTTCTAACGTTTCTAAAAAATTTTAAAAGTATCCATAACTTTTAATTTAATAATTAAAGTTTTATTCTTAACAGTTTAAAATAAATTTTAGTTTTATCTTTTATATTAATATTTTAACAATAAAATATTTTCTTTTCAATTATACCTTTTTTTCTTCCCTCCCAATATCTAAATAAAACAGAAACCTCTATCTCTCTGCACTTGTCTCATCAACATTAGCTTCTCTTATTGGACCACCAACACACTTCTCTGGCTCCACTACTCACTCTACTTTCACCATTCTATCTCCACCATCAACATCATCATCTCATCTCATCTCTCTATCGCCACATCTTCGTCACCTTAACAGAAATGAAATCTTAGAATATGTATTAATGAGTTTTGGAAGCCATGCATGACACGGAGCACACCAATGGACTGAGAAGTATAGGATGATTGTCTTTCTTACTACCGCTGAAATAAAGTAAAATCTAAATTGTAAATCAATATCAAAACGGAGATAGAAAATTTGAAAAAAAAATGTCAACACCAACCACAAGTGAAAGTTAAACTTTTGATGGGAGTGAAGAGAGGTAAAGAGGACTCTATGTTGGAGATTGAAGATAAAAGAAGAATGGTACGATTGAAATGAAAATATTTGATTACAAAATATTAATATAAAAGATAGAATTAAAGACTATTTCACTTAAGAATTTTGAAGATTTCTTAGCGAGTAAATTGGAGTAAAAAGTTTCATTCATTTGTCATATTAGCCATTAAAGAATTTAAAATGACAATTATCAAGATATTTCAAGTAGAAAATTTCAGGAGCTAATGTACTTGACGGTGATAATAGATGAATTAAGGATGATAACTCATATATTTTATGAGTGATCATTTATATTATTTGAACGATAATATTTTTAATTTTAGATGATAACTTAATTATTTACTTTCTAAAAATTTCTTAATATTAGTTCCATAATCATATTTTATTTCAACATATCATTAACAGTTTTTTTAATAAAAATAAGACCACTAACTCACATGAATCAAAAATATTAAGAGATCAGATTAAGTCAATTGAAAATTTACTTATATAATTGGAATACATGCTCGTTGTATTTCTCAATCTTATCCCTTTCTTTGATTCATATTCTTTTGTGTAACGTATCATAATGTATAAATTAGCTAAAAAACGTGCTTTATATATGCACATATGAAAAAGAAAATTATTATTGTACATACATAAATTAAGAAGAAGAATTCTTCTACCTGACTCGGATAAAGTTAAGATAAAAGTCAAGCATTATGATTTATGACTGTGTTGATCATGAAAATAACCTCCTATAGCTAATTAGCTAGGAACATGATTTAGGATCATGACAAAATAAAAATTGTTAGTAAAAGATTAAATATTTTTAATCAGCATTTAGCAGATAAATAAAGTAAGCACTTCAAATAATAATAATAACATACTTAAAGGGTAAAATCATTTAAATTACTTTTTTCTCTCAAATTTTGAACTTAATGTTGATACATTTAAAGATGTTTTATGCGTGTATTTAATTACATAACGTAAAATTAACAAAAAAAATAACTTTTTTTTCATAAATTCTATAATTAATCATAAAAAAACTACTCTGTAAAATATTTAATATGTGCATCAAAATTAAACTCCTTAAATTTTACCTTTACAAAAATAGCAAAATTATTTATACCATTCTATCTTGATGTGATTAATTATGAAGTATTTGTTATTAATTTATAGTGATATTAGTTAATAATTTTAATTATAAAATTAATTTTAATTCTAAATCTTAATTATATATTTTGTACTTGAAATTAATAACTAAAATTATTACGAGAAATTAGACTCCATAAAAATTTGTCCGTCGTCTCTAGACACGACCCAAAAGAGACTCGATAAAAGTTTTGAACAATGCTATGGAATCGATATTAGGGAGTCAATAATTAAGTTATCATTCAAAATTTAAAAAATTATCATTCGAAATTAAAAAGATTATGTCCACATAATATATAAGTTATCATCCATAATTCATTTACGACATGTGTTGGTTCCGTATTAATTACTATGTGTTGGTTTTTTAGTCTTTTCCAAAAATTCTATTGAGAAAGAACGAGTCTTTTAAAACTTATAAAATTCAAAAAAAACAAGTGAGCATTACCTAATAAAATAAAGAATGGAAAGCCATATTTAACATTCTTTATTTAAATAAAAAAATCTCTACAAACATGCTATTTTTATAATTTTTTTCATAAAAGTAACAAATATTATATCATCCCTACCGTCCTATATCCCTCAAGTCAATCAAAAAATCATTCCTACCTCAAAAAAAAAAAAATGTCTAGACAAGAAGGGGAGCTAATTAGGTTATCTAACTCTACTAAGAAATCTGTTATTATTATTTTTGACATGTTTATGTGTATTACAACTTACAAATATGTTTTAATAGTATTATAAAGAAATGTTTAACTAGAAATTTATAAAAGTTAAATTAACTTGTTTTGGGACTTTTTGAAATTATATTTTTGTCAGAATTTTTTAATATTATTTTAATAATTTATATTTTCATATTTTGACTGCATTAAATACGCCAAAATCTTAAAATTCTTTTAATAATTATGATTAAAATCTTAAACGGCACAACTTAGCTAAATTCACATTAAAAAAAAAAAAAAAAACACTAAGACAATAAACAAATCACCATTGGATTACGCGGAAAATTAATTGAAAATTGACCATATTAACAAAAAGTTTGTCCTGATGAGTCTTTTATGGTTAATATAAGGTTAAACTTTAGCATCTCTCTCAAAAATAGATTATTTTGCAGCGCATTGTGATTTTTGCAATTTCAAAGAACATCAAAGCAAGTAGCATATCTGACTTCAAGAGCAACCACTGTAAGGTGAAAAATCCAAATGACGATCACAAATAAACAGATGTGCTTATATTAAACTATTCAACAATGCTAGGGAATAATTTTAAAAAATTATCAGGAGTTAATAACTAAATTATCATCTAAAATTTATATGAGTTAACTTTGCCCATAACTATGTTTATATGAATTAACTCATATATCTAAGATTAAGTTATCATCCAAAATTTATATGAGTTATTATCTATAGCTATGTGTTGGCTCTTATTAACCATAATATTGATTCTATATATAGTTTTTTTTTTATTTATTTTGACTTTTATTTTTATTTATTAATTATTATAAATATTATAAATATAATTATAAATATTATTTATATAAAATTATAAACGTTAAATGAAATAGGGTAACTTTTAATTGTGATTACCAATAAGTAAAGAAAGACTAAAATCCGGACGTCTCAGTGTACAGATCAGTCTTAATCTACAACATCAATTGTGACTGACTTAACTCTCAGATGTGATGAAGGAAGGAAAATGACATACTTCAAATCAGCTACTATAGAGTCCAGGACTCCATTTTAAGGCTTCTCCTGCGAAGTAGTTAATTTTGTTCTTTCTACTGATGCTATCATTACTCAAGATTTATATATGTAATAAGAAAATTATAATAATAATAATTTAATATTTTATAATTATGAGTAATATATATTAAAATATTTTAGAATCAAATTAGTATATTTTTATTTTTTAATATGATATAATTCATAATTATAGAATATTAGGTATTATAATTTTGATTTTTTTCATCTATAAATAATTTATACATTGTAATATATAATTCATAATTTTATATACACAAAATCCTTCTCTGTTATGTTTTTGTCCCTTTCTAACACAATAGTATAAGTTTTTGGATTCTTTTCCTATAATCTTACTAGAAGTAATTTCCTTTCCTAAGTTGAATTTTTTTTTTTCTTCAGCTACTTTTTCTATCTTTTTGTTCCTCTATTCAACCCCACCGCTGCAATGACTCTTGACTTGGACCAAACTCTTCGTCCCGCCCTTCCTCCAGACCTGTTCTCTACCCGCACCGACTCGGTTGCTCTCGACCCGGTTGATTGCTCCACTCGCACACGACCCGGTTTGCTTCGCGTTAATCCTCCATTGACCGATAGCTGACGTGTTTTCTCCAAGCGTTGGCTTCCTGAATCGGACAAGGAAGCCCTGCCATCCTCCGTTATTTTTTTACGCGCTTCTTTTGTCCTATGTATATAAAAAATAAGTAAATTTTATAAAATTTAATAGATGAATAATATATTTTAATTAATAAAATAAATTTTTATTTTAAATAAAAAATTTAAATAATCAATTTAATATATTAAATATTATATTTAAATAGTTTTAGAATAAAAAAATTAAAAAACAAAAAGAAATTATTCAAAATAATATAATTTTAAATTAATTTTAACAAAAGAAATATATTTAGTCATACTCAAAACGTACTATACTCAAAAAATAACCAAAATATTTTTATTTGGTACATATTCAAGAGTATTCAGCTATATTTTTTAAGTACCCATACTTAATATATATCCGGATACTTTTGAAAAATAAGCGTATCCGTGCAATAGACCTTTTGCCGCGGTCCCGCACGCAATTCACCTCTGCTTTTTATTGCATACCCAAGGTCCCTCTTTCTCATTTCACTATGTTTTTAATTGATCCTTTTATCTTTGCTCTCTTTCTTATACTAATGTGATTTGTCTATGTTTTAACATATTTGTATCAATAATTACCAGAAGAATCCAATGCAAATCAGTCTTAATATTACATACATATGGGCAGAAATACCATGTGCTTGTGTACAAGGGCCCTAATAAGGAAATGAGTTCTATAAATTGTATGTCAATCGAAATGCATATGTCAATCGAAATGCCACCGGGACAATGCAAATATCTTCAGCGAGATGTTGTCTTCTTTTATAGGGAAAGATTATTAAAAAAATATATATTTTATCTTATCTACAGAGTTAGTTCAAAATAACAAATTCATATATTTTTGTTATGAAGATTATGGAGATAATTTGGCTATCCTGATTCAAAAGAAACAAAAATTGCCTTAAAAAAAGACTTTTAAGAATTTTGTGGATACATATATCATCTTCTACACACAATCATATTTTTTATTACAGCTTAGTAATAAGTAGGATTATTTAATGAGTAGAATTGTATAAGCTTTTATATTATTACTTTTTATAACCTGTACAACCCGTAATCAATTCTACCAACCAAATAACCCTCACCATTATTATTTATTACTAAGTTGTAATAAGTAACATGAGCGTGTGTCCTTCCAGAATCATAGAAGTGACACATGGCTTCCACAAAATTCTGGAAAGCCCTTTTTATTGCATTTTAGTCTCTTATTAAAGTAGTCAAATTATCATTATAATCATCATAACAAAAATATATAAATTTGTTATTTTGGACTAGCTTCCTGGGTAAGATAAAATATTCAATTGCTAAACAATTAACTCGTTCCCTTGATAGCACCTTTGTACACAATTAGAATCACATAATCACGATATCTCTAACCAAATGATATTTCTGCTCATTTGTTGTGTAATATTAATTTTGACTTGGATTGGATTCTTTTGGTAATCATCGATACAAATATGTAAAAACATAGAAAAAATATGTTAGTATGATAATCTATATTATGATGGTCTATACAATTCATTGTATAACCTATGCAGGAAGTTGTGTATAGTCAAAAACTTCCAAAAAAAAAAATGTTTGATTGAGTTGATACTTTTAGTATGTTTAAATTTATGTTAGAATTGTTTCTTGCTAGTTAAACATTTGGAGACCTTCCAAAATCTTTTGTTCCATAGACAACTTCATAACAATTTGGATTATTATGCAATTGTATTTTTTAGTTTTGATCAAACTATCTTATGCATGTGATGAGTTTATCTTTGAATATTTTTCATATTGTTTTTTTATAAATTAGTTATATGACACCGTAAGTAAATGTTTGAGAATTTTAAAGTATAATTTTGGGTATTATTGACTTATTATTTTACATTATATCTATCCTTCCTCTATTATTTATTTATTATGTATTGGCAAAATTAAAGTAAAATAAATTATATCTTAAAAATATTAAGTATATTTGGATTATGGAAATATATTTTAATAATCATGTTTAAATTAGCAAGTAAAACACCTAAATTACAAAGAAAAAATATCATGAAATTTATAATTTTATATTGATTTGTTTTTTGTGTCTTATAATTTTATATTGTTAACATGATATTAATGCCATCTGAACTACAGCTCATTAGCTCGTTAACATTGATATTAATTTTAATAAAAACAAATAAAAATCATAATTTTCAACTTATACTATGTGAGGCACGGGTTATTAAAATTTTTTCATTGCATATATTTCCTGATCTAGAGGAATATAATAACTTTGGGCCTTAGGCCATGAATTCTCATCCAAAGTGACAACCACTTTGTAGAGTTTGTGGTCTGTGAGTTCAATCCACCATGGTGGGGGACTACAGACTATGATTTGTTCGGTGGCCAAGTCTAGCCAGACAGTTGTTGCATATCAATTTCAGCGAAACATAACAACGGCTGCGGATGAAAGAGTAACAACTTATAAACATTTTTGTCCCATTTTGATCTCGAACATAAAGAGTAGCTAGATGAATTTTTTTTTTTTTGGTGTCTAAAAGTTGTTGTTTAAGATACATCTTAAATGAGAAAAAATAAAAACAGATAATCATTGTTATTCCGTACCATAATTATATTTCACACTAAAATTAGTGATTAGTGTCAAATATATATTTATGTTATAAAATTGAAGCTATAGTCGAAGCTATAGTAGAACTAAAGCTATATAAAAGAGAATATAAGAAAAGGAAGAGAGAGAAAGCTGTAGAGAGCAAGTATTAGAAATTCTTATTGATTTCTGGATATGAAAAACTTATGAAATCATAGCCCTATTTATAGTAAAAGATTTACTATTACATGAAAAGGAATGGACGGCTATGATTCATTTACTATGCAACATAGTAACTTGATTAGGAATGGACGGCCATGATTTATTGGGTTACTATGCAGTACATAGTAACCGGCGGCTAACCACTTGCCGCCCTCAATCATTCACAACACTCCCCCTTGGACGTCCATTACGGATATGCCTCATTAAAAACCTCGTCAAGAAAAACC
>JASCZI010272070.1:11992-23331 GCA_036250425.1 Stylosanthes scabra
TGTTCTTCATCCCAATAGTTTAGAATCACTGATAGGTGTTCTTAACTTATCTAGGGCTAGATTAATAAGATTGAGAGATCTATTAGTTTATGCAAGCTGGAAGTTGAATCACATGATGATTAGGTCTAACTAGAGATAGTCAAGCTAATTGTTATGCAACTAAAATTCTGTGGGTTAAAATTGAATTAGAACTAGTTTGGATATAGTGACATTTAATCTAATCAAGGATCACTTTTGAGACTCATAAGGATTAAAATCTGAATTAGGGCTTCATCTGGTTATTTAATTAATTGACTAAGAGATTAGCTTTTGATTAGGTAATTGGAAACTAAATTACTAAGAGATTAGGATTTAGTTACTCTAGATTCGTTGTGCTTTGATTTCTGAAAACCTTAGAATTGTGATTGAATGTATATATTGGCCCTCAAGGGAAAAACATCTCCGAAGCTCTTAACATCTCATTCCATTGATTAATTCTCAAAGTAATATTTCTGCACTCTTTAATTCTTTTCATTCGAGTTACACATCACAACTTCTCCAAAGTTTTATTTTAATCTGCTTAGAATAATTAAAGGATAGTATTGTTTGGTCCTTTATTCCTCGTGGGAACGATACCCACTTTACCGTGGTATTACTTGTACGATTCGGTGCACTTGCCGAGATCAGAGCCGTATCAATGGACACGCTGATACACGTCTCTATCGTTTGTTTACTAAGACACAATTTTGATGGACACGATGACACACTAATACCCACAAATTATATGTATTTTGTGTCTCTCCAAATAGCTGAGACACTAAGACACAACTCATGAGACACAGATTTTGACACTTGTATCCCCAACTTTTTTTAATTTCCAGTTTTGTCCCCTAACTCTATCCCTCTTAACCCATCTTGTCTCCTTCTTCCCTAATTTCACTGCTCCCTCTGCCACCTCCGTCACCGACGCGCAACCACCATCCTCTCACTACCTCCTCCTCTTCCGTCTGTCCACCGCCAACACCACTGTTCTTCCGCGTCTGCCCGTTTCTCTTCTTCCCCAACCTTTCTTCCTCTTAGTGCCTTTGCCATCGTATCCTCCAAAACTGGCCAGATTTCAATTCGTCAAAGCCATCACTTTTTCTATTAATTCCTCACGCCTAATCCTTGTCACCTTGAACGGCCCCTCTCCCTCATCGCGTGGTACACGACCATGGCCTCTCTCCCTCTTCCCCTTCCATCACTCACCGCCGCCTGTCTCCCCTCTTCCCCTTCCTCCAGTTTTCAGATATGTGAATTCCAGATCTGTTTTAATTTTTTTTGTTATTTAATAAAAAAAGAATTGATTTTCTCTTGATTTAATTGTTGGTAATTGATGATTGAATTGCTGGAAAAAAATAGGGATTGATCGTGATAACGGTGGAATTGTAGAATGTAATGGTTAACCTGTTTTTTTTTTTTTTAATTAAAGGTAATGGTGGGATTGAATAAAAGTTGATGATGGTGAACCTATTTCAGATATTGGTTTTAATTAAAATGATTTGATTGTTGAATTGAATAAAGGTTGATGATGATAGTGATGGTGGTGAAGTTGAAAACTGGTGGTGGTTATGGTGGTAGAAAGCTCTGGTAAGTAGCAATACGGATAAAATTGACATTTGAATTAAATTATTATGTCTTGTACTTTGTTACCAGATAGATTAAAAAATTTGTATCTTTTTGTGTCTATATTCTTTTGTGTATTTGTGTCTATATCCATGTGTTAAGATGACACCAACCAAACGTAGCCTTAAATTTATATGTCAAATACACAATTTGTATAATCCAAATTAAAGATCCGTCCCAAGGGTAAGAGTTGTAATTTTGTTTAAGATTCAAATTGGTCAAAAATTCTTTTTTAATAAGTAGGATTCACATGTCATCATTAAAAAAAACCAATTCACACATATAGTATTCAATAAAAATATTTGATAATTGTTCATAAAATATAAAATTATTAAAAATAATTTTTATTAATATGTCTTGTATTAATATAAAATTAAATTTAAACAATTGGATATAAAATTACTTTTTTATTAAAATATTAAATTAGTTAATTATTTTACTCATTCAATTAGGAGTTAGAGCCAATTCAAATTTTTTTTTTTCTTATTTGTTCTTATGACTCTCAAACTTAATGTAAAATGTCAGATTTTTTTATTTTTCAAATATAGAAAATACTCATTTTTTTAAAAAAAATGATTAAATTTAGTGCACTCAACTCAAAATTTTATTAAACTCATCCCTAATACGATGAGTTATCAATATTTTTAAGAGATATGTTTAAATTCTTTGATAAAAAATGTTTTTTTAGAATGGAATAAAAAGTAAAATAATAATACAATTAAAAATATAAAAAAGTAACATACTTTAACAATATATAAATCATATTATGTCAAAAAAAATATAAATCATATTATATTTTTAAAAATAAATTAAATTTTAATATATTTCTAAGATATATATATATATAATTACATGTGATGTTATGTAAGTAAAAATAATTTTTTATTTAGCAGAAATAATCATCCAAAAGAATAATTAGATCATAGTATAAAATATTTTATATCAAAATTGAATTTTTTAAACATATTTAAAGATTTTAATTTTTTTACTATAAATATTTTAAAATAATATAGGCATATACAATAATATATCTAGTATTACGGTTAAAATAACACACGTATCAAATTAATCAAAACAGACAAAAAAAAAATCGAGAATTACAATTACCATTATTTTTAATCAAAGGTATGGTAGAGAAATATCACGAATAACAACATCTAAACTAAGCTATCAAATTGATTCATCATGGAGAATGGAAGAGTATAAAATAGGAAGATCTTTTATCCATAAAAATTGGTCCATGTGGACTACAGACATAAGGCTCATAAATGGAAAAATCCAATTAAGACAATTAATAATTATAATTAAGAATATTAATAAAAGAAAAAGAAGATAAGAGAGAGAGGAAAGAAGGAATTGGGTATCTGAGGAGGTTTTTGACGATAATTTCATGCTTAAAAGGATACCTTCATCAACACTTTTTCCATATATTTGCTAGTGATTGACCGAGGTTTTCCATCTCTTGCATAATTATGTCCTTAATTGGATAATTTATTAAATTAGCTTCCAAGTATGTAAATTGTTTAAATTTTCTCCCACTTGGTGCCTTGATGTGTGTGCTCGTGAATTTTTGGCCCAAAGTGTAGAGAAAGAGCCCAAGGGAAGATGAAAAGAACAAGAGAAGCAAGGAGAATGGACAAAAAGCCAAAAATAGCCCAATCCAGCGTTGACCGCGCGCCCACGCCCTCCCTTCCTTAAAGGGGAAGTTTCCGTTGGTGGCGCGCCCGCGCGACCCAGATGGTGCGCCCACGCCACCCCATTTCGTAACGCCCAAGACAAGGACATCGCGCGCCAGCACGGCGGCGGCAGAACTCACTTAAATGAAGGCTATTTTTGGGATTTCACTTTTCCGGGCCAAGGCCCATCCATTTCTCAAGCACCATTCGATCTATATGGGAGAAGAACAGCTGAAGCACAACACACATTCTCTCATTTCATCAATTTTAGCCTAGAGTAGTTTTAGGAGATTTTTGGGAGAGTTCTCCATCTCTCTCATTTTCTCTAGTTTTCTCTTCTTTGTTGTTCACCTCTAGGAACCCCATTACCAACCAAACTCTTCTTTTACTACTTATTTTGTGGATACTTGTTCTCTTTAATTAATGCAATTCTAGTTTCTCCTTCTATTTTGCTTTCCTTTACATATTGTAATTTCTAGTTTATGTTTATGCTCTTTTATGATTCTCTTGCTCTTGGTTGTTGATCTAATTGTTGATTTGCTCTATTGGTTCTATTGTTAGTTTATTTTTCATACTTGCTACCATGTCTTTATTTCTTGCCTACCAAGTGTTTGATGATTTGTTTACTTTAATTATGGAGTAGTGATCTTGTGCTATGGTCATGGGTTGAGGTGTGGATGATCCTAGCCATTAGTCCCTAAGAAAAAAGATGGGTTAATCCTTGGGTTGATACCGTTCTGTAGACGCCAGGCTTTCGCTAGTGAGAGTGAGTCCTTAATGAGGTGAACATGGATGATTTATCCATGTTCCAAAGACCTAGGACCGTTGCACTAGAAGATGAGAAGCCTGGGACTTATGGAATGGTGTCAATCTACCCACTTCACCGATTGGTAAAGTGTGGTTCCGCGGGTTACGTGACAACCATCTATAATTGGGGTTAGTAGTGAACATGGGACACATGATATCTTGATCCATGGCCTAGCACCTTTTTATTAGTTTCTCTTTATATCTCTCTTTTAATTTCCATTTACTCACACTCACAATTGCAACCCCTGTTTTTCTCACATCGAAAATCGTCCCTTGCGTTAACTCGTTGGGAGAACGACCCGAGTCCCATACTCGGTATTTTTGAACTGGTTGCAAGCTCTTGTGACAACTCATCTTTTGACGAGCCCCGTCCTTGCTCGCGGCATAATCTATTCGGATTCCCCTACAACGATATCACAACTTTTTTTTAAAAGATAAGGGAATCCCGGATTAACCTTGTTGCGACGCCTCGGGCGGAGCGCTCATCAAAATGGCGCCGTTGTCGGGAAGTTAAACATGTGCGCCAGTTTTGGTTGTTGTAAATATGTGAATATGATTGTTGTAGATTTTCTTTTGTTAGTTAGTGTTGATTTCTCGGTGAATGCTAAGATCTAATCCTAATCCTGACTTGGTAGACCTTGATTTGGAACTTGAAAGAACGCTTAGGCGTGCGAGGCAAGTAAGGATGCGGATTGAGTTTGAGAATTCGTTGTATTCTTAAACTGAAAATCTAGCCACCGAAGAGATTTCTGTTGACTCTTCTCTCTCTGACTCTGAATCCGAAAAATTTTTCTCTCCTACTCACGAATGTACCTTAAACATGGCAGAGCCACCAAGAGTAACCTTGCCGTCAAATGGGCGGAGCTAGTATGGCTCTCGAAAATCAACCAGTGCGGTATCCCGAGCTTAATGAAAACTTTGAACTCAAGACTGGTTTGATCAATCTGTTGCCCAGATTCCATGGGATGCTCGGAGAAGATCTCATAAAACATTTGAAGGATTTTGATGTTATCTGCGCTACTACCCGGAGGACTGGCGGAGACGAAGATGCCTTTAGAGCCTTCGCCTTCCCTTTCTCTCTAGAAGGACGAGCCAAAGATTGGTACCACACTCTCTCAGGCGAGATAACTGCTGAATGGTCTGCTTTCAAAAGGAAGTTTCGGGAAAAAATACTTCCCACCATCAGAGACAAACTCTATCCAGAAAGAGATCTCTGGAATCATTCAGTTGCATGGGGAGATGCTGTTTAAGTACTATGAGCGTTTCCAAAAGTTGTTGACTTCATGTCCACACCACGCTATCTCTGATCTGCTGCTGATTAACTATTTCTTCGAAGGACTCACTCCGACGGACAAGGCCATGATTGATGCATCTACGGGAGGAGCCCTCATGAACAAGACTCCGGAGGAAGCATGGGAGTTAATCGAATCTGTAGCAGACAACCACCAATGTTTCAAGACAAGAGCTATTTCAAGCGTTAGAGGCGTGTATGAGATCACACCTTCAGATACTACAATGTTGGCAAAGTCCTTGGCCGACATAGCAAGTATGTTGCAGGAAATGAAGGAAAGTCAACAAGCAATCCCAAAACTCTTGACTCAACCCTCTCAAAGCTCACCATCACCATAAGCTCCACCCAAGCATTGTAGAATTTGTTCGTGTAATTCGCATTACACCGATGAATGTCCACAATTGCAAGAAGATAATGTCATTGTATCCTCCCATAACTACTATGATGGACCCCCACAAAACCGCCAATACCAACCACAATCCCAAGGGTGGCGTGACAATCAACAAGGGCGTTGGAATTCCAACCAACAACCTCAATACCGCCAACCCTACATCAACAACAATCCACCACAAAATTCCCAGAACACGAGATACCAACCTCCACATAGTAGGCAACCATACCCATCCAGCAACAACTCCCAACCCTCTTATGAAGAAGCCTTTCGACTTAGTCAACAAGAAAACAAGGAAATGAGAGAGGTTGCCAAAAGAACCGAAGCTCAAATCTCTCATCTCACCGATTTGATGACCAAATTTGCAAACCAAATGCTTCCAAGCACTTCAACTCCACCACCACCGCCTAATCCAAGCCCTCTCCCTTCTCAACCTCTCCCTAATCCTAAGAGAGGAATCAATGTAGTCGAAAAAAGGGATGAGGAAAAGGAAAAGAAAAATGCAAGAACCGAATGGTTGATCGAATTAATTGACAAGGCAAATGCAATGGTGGAATCCGACGATGAGGATTGGTGGAACGAGTCGGCAGAGTCGGATGAATCGAATGAGGAGGACTCGGAAGATGAGGAGGAGGAATGGGAAGTTGAGGAAGAAAGTAGAGTGGAAGTAGCGGTTGAAAAAGAGGATATAACAAAGGAAGTGGTTGAAGATGAGCAAGTGAAGGAAGCTAGCAAGGAAGAAGTTGAGATTGTTGAAGAATATGGGAAGCTTTGCCAAAAAGTGCACAAGCCCATTCTTCCGGTCAAATGTGAAGATCCCGGACCTTGCTTGGTCACATGTGAGGTGCGGGGGATCAACATTCCATATTGCCTCTGCGATCCAGGAGCTTGTGCAAGTGTGATGCCTTTTGAGCTCTATTGTTTGTTGGATCTTGGACTGTTGAGAACAACAAAGGATATATTCATCACTGCTGACATGGGAATCGTGTCAATTGTGGGAATTGCGGAGGATGTTGTTGTGACAATTGGAAGCTTGACGTTTTCCACTGATTTTCATGTTATCCGGTCCACTAGGCATAGCAAGGGTGGTACGCCCCAAGTTCTCTTAGGGAGGCCTACTCTGAAAACTGCCAGATTCAAGCTTGATTACATCACCAATGCATTCTCCTTCAAGGTTGGAAATGTGGAGGAAGTTTACCATCCAAAGAAATCACCTGCTGTGAACAAGAAATTTGCCCATCAAGTGCAACTGAGCAAGAAAGACAAGGATGAAAGAAAGCAAAGTGAAGAAGCTAAGACAAGACTCAAGAGGAGTAAGGGGTTGAGGAGTTCTCCCCCTCATGTGAAGAAGAAAAAGAAGGACCCTATGAAGAAGAAGGCGAAAATTCGGAAGCAAGGAGAGGATAATTCAAAAAAAGAAATGGAAGAAGAGAAAGAAAAGAGGAAGCTTGAGCTCAAATGTAAGAGTGTGGAAGACTTAATTGAAAAGTTGTATACTTTTAAGAAGGTTCTCCACCACAATGATGCCATGAACCACCACTTGGTGAAGGACCAATCCAAGTGGAAGTAAGAAGCCCTCCAAGGAGCAATGTCCAACTTTAAGGACACTAAACAAAAGTGCTAGGTGGGAGACACCCCACCATGGTATAATTCTTCCAACTTATCTCTCGATGATTTTTTGTGAATACTTGTGAATGTATGTGTTTGGTAGTTAGTTTGATTTTTATTTGATGAAAGATGTGTTTTAAAAGGGTGAGCACATCATTTGTTGTGTTTGTATATAGATATCACCCAACAAAAAAAATAAGAAAAAGGAGAAAAAAAGAAAAATGTGACACAGGGGCAATGGCGCGGCCGCATGGTGGCGCGACCGCACGATCTGAGATTGCCAAAATTCATCATCACTGGAGCCACCGCGCGCCCACACCATCTTAATGGCGCGTCCGCACGTGTCGCGCCCTCACGCGATGGCCTTGGGGCACCTGCGCGGTGAGCTTGGCCACATTCGGCCGAAGCTACACAAGTGTGTGGCGCATTCGCGCCCCCTTCTTGGCACGCGCGCACGGCCGTGCGTCCGCATGATGGCCGTGGTGCCTCCACGCCCTAACACTTGGTGCTCTCAGACCAACTACTGCAAGGGCCGCGCGCCTGCGCCCTTCTGACCGCGCGCCCGCGCGAGCCCACTAAAGCGCGTTTTTGGGCCCCTATTTGAGGGCGCGCCCGCGCGATAGGCATGGTGCGCCCGCGCGACGCGCCCCTGCACTTAAAGATCGTGCATTTCTCTCTCTCCCCCATTCTTCTCTCATTTCCTCTCCTCTCCACCAAATTTCTCAACTCCAAATTTCTCTCTTTCACACATCAAGTGAGCTCCCTCTTTCTCCCTCTCTTACTCTTTAGTTAGTATAGTTGGTTTACTTTAATGCTCTTAGCTTAGGGTAGTTAGAATGGTTAGATAGTTAGGTTTAGACAACCATAATTGCTTGAGATTAATTGATGTCATGATTAATCGAGTACCTTTGAATGTTAAGTTGATTGGTTTGGGTATTGAACACTTGGCAATTTTATTAAGACCTTGTCTATGAAAATATGCACGCCCAGTGTTCGATGAAATTCTTCAATAAAGTTTTTGATTAAATTTTGATCCAATTTTTTTACATATGAGTCTATTGCTTTAAAGCAATGTTTTCCTAACATTTTGGGATCAAGATCTAATCTAAAACATTCATTTACCCTCTCCAGCATCATTTCCTCCCTTTTCTAAGATTTAATCATGAGTTATTTCTCAACCGTGCTTGAGCATTGATTTCTCTCTTACTTCAAAATTTTCAGATGGACCGCAAGAGGAAATCAGAGGGTGCAAAAGGGAAGGGCAAGCTCGCCATGCCACCCACCCGGAAATCTTCGCGCTTGGCGGGGCTTCCTACATTTGTGCCACCAACTTCTCCCAAATCCGTGCTTAGGCCAAACAAGCTATTGGTACTGGCAATAGCAGCTGATGCAGTAGAGATTCACCCCAAAGCACAGGGGACCGCCCAGGCTCCGGTTGAGAAACCACCAACTGACATCAAGGGAAAGAAAACCGCTAGAATCTCCGTGAAACCTCTCCGAAAGCGGTTTTCTCAGAGGATCATTGCCCGTGGTGGCCCCTCTCGACCCAAGCCCAAGAAAGCTGTGGTAATTGACCTCGTCAGTGACGAGGAAGAGGAAGCACAAGACAAGGAAGCCGCCACGGAGGAACCACCTTTGGTTGCAAACCAAGCTGAAGAGAAAGAAGAAGAAGAAGATCCTGAAGAGTATGCTCCTCCCTATTCTCCACTTCCACCATTCCCTGCTTCTCCTGAGCTAGGGCCGGGAGAGTATGATGATCCTCACAACTGGAACTATGATGGGGATCTTGATCAGTGGGGCACTGATGTGGTCGGAGGTGAGCCAGCTGCGGCTCATGACTGGGATTCTACAGAAGAGGAAGAGGAGGACCACTCTACCTCGTCCGCCTACACAGACTAGAGATTGGACCCTACTCCCCCAGCACGAAGATCGTGCAATTTTCTGAAGAAAGGGGAAAGCTTCGATTAGCGGTGGTTTAGCTTTTCAAAACTCTTACTCATTGCATATAAATATTTACTCAAGTACATTTCTGAATAGCCTTTTTATCTAACTGGTAAACTATTTGGTAGATGTAGTGTAAATACTCTTGGAATTGGGTGTCCCTTGAAAAACAAACTTAATTTGTTTTTCTCTTTCCCTATAGGCATAATCCAATCGGCTAAAATATATTATATATTATGGATGTTTGTTTTTATTTAAAACTTGTTTTCTAGCTATTTGCACTCTCTCATCTCTTTGGAACCCCCATTATCATCTTTTGAAAAATTTTCATTGAAGCTTGCATGTGCACAACTTGATTGTTTTCTACAATCATGGAAAAGAGTTAAAGAACACACAACTCCGAGAGGTTTTTTGAGCCAAAAAGAGGTGGTTCCTCGTCTTTAAAGAACCACCAATTTCCTTCTTGTGTGTTTACTCCTTTTCTATGATTGTAATTTGTAGATTAATTGTAATTTGTAGATTAATTTAGTTCCTCCCCTTTGATCTCATTGATGGGTTCAAGTAAATTCTTTATGAATTCCCCTTGGTCATAAGCACTAGAGCATGACGACATGCTCAATTTTAAGTGTGGGGTGTTTGATGAGGAGGTTTTTGACCTTAATTTCATGCTTAAAAGGATACCCTCGTCAACATTTTTTCCACATATTTGCTAATGATTGACCAAGGTTTTCCATCTCTTGCATAATTATGTCCTTAATTGGTTAATTTGTTAAATTAGCTTCCAAGTATGTAAATTGTTTGAATCTTCTCCCACTTGGTGCCTTGATGTGTGTGCTAGTGAATTTCAGGCCCAAGGTGTAGAGGAAGAACCTAAGGGAAGCTAAGAAGAACAAGAGAAGCAATGAGAATGGACAAAAAGCTAAAAATAGCCCAATCCAGCGTTGACCGTGCGCCCGCGCCCTCTCTTCCTTAATGGAGAAGTTTCCGTTGGTGGCGCGCCCGCGTAACCCAGATGGTGCGCCCGCGCCACCCCATTTCGTAACGCCCAAGACAAGGACATCGCGCCCCGCGCGATAGAGGTGGCACGCCCACGTGGCGGCGGCAGAACTCACTTAAATGAATGCTATTTTGGGGATTTCACTTTTCCGGGCCAAGGCCCATCCATTTCTCAAGCCCAATTCGACCTATATGGGGAAGGAACAACTAAAGCACAACATACATTCTCTCATTCCATCAATTTTAGCCTTAGAGTAGTTATAGGAGATTTTTGGGAGAGTTCTCCATCTCCCTCATTTTCTCTAGTTTTCTCTTCTTTGTTGTTCACCTCTAGGAACCCCATTACCAACCAAACTCTTCTTTTACTACTTGTTTTGTGGATATTTGTTCTCTACAATTAATGCATTTCTAGTTTCTCCTTCTATTTTGCTTTCCTTTACATATTGCAATTTCTAGTTTATGTTTATGCTCTTTTATGATTCTCTTGCTCTTGGTTGTTGATCTAATTGTTGATTTGCTTTATTGGTTCTATTGCTAGTTTATTTTCCATACTTGCTACCATGTCTTTATTTCTTGCCTACCAAGTGTTTGATGTTTTGTTTACTTTAATTATGGAGTAGTGATCTTGTGCTATGGTCATGGGTTGAGGTGTGGATAATCCTAGCCACTAGTCCCTAAGGAAAAAGATGGGTTAATCCTTGGGTTGATACCATTCTGTAGACGTCAGGCTTTCGCTAGTGAGAGTGAGTCCTTAATGAGGTGAACATGAAGGATTTATCCATGTTCTAAAGACCTAAGACCGTTGCACTAGAAGATGAGAAGCCCGGGACTTATGGAATGGTGTCGATCTACTTACTTCACCGATTGGTAAAGTGTGGTTCCGCGGGTTACGTGACAACCATCTATAATTGGGATTAGTGGTGATCATGGGGACACATGATATCTTGATCCATGGCCTAGCACCTTTTTATCAGTTTCTCTCTAT
>JASCZI010272070.1:36669-73745 GCA_036250425.1 Stylosanthes scabra
CAACCAATTATTCTTCTAAATTTTCACAAAACACTTCTCATCAATTTTTTTGAAAATTTTGAAAATGTGCTTCAAGAACAATTAGCAAATTTCTTTGATCAGTGCACAATTTTATTTTTTGAGTCAGAATCACATCACCCTTTACTCCCTCTTTCTGAGTCAACCTTCCTAGCCAACATAACCAATTCTGAACCACTTCACAAAGAGCCAAAATGCTATGCTGAGGCCATCAGTGATCCTAATTGGCAAGAGGCTATCAATTCTGAACTAACTGCTCTAAGAGAAAATAAAACTTGGTCACTTACTAAACTTCCTGCTGGAAAAAGAGTAGTAGGTTGCAAATGGGTTTTTCGGCTGAAACTTAAGTCGGATGGTTCTATTGACAGACATAAGGCACAATTAGTAGCATAAGGATTCACTCAAACAGCTGGAGTGGATTACTTTGAAACATACAGCCCCGTAGTTAAGATGAACACATTTCGGATACTCTTATCAATAGCAGCAGTTAGAGGTTGGTTTGTTCATCAGTTAGATGTTAACACTGCATTTTTGCATGGTGATCTTGATGAGGAAGTGTACATGAGACCTCCTTTAGGACTTGATTTGCCTTCTCCAGATTTGGTATGCAAGCTGGACAGATCTCTTTATGGTCTCAAGCAGGCCAGCAGGCAATAGAATACAAAGTTATGCACAACTCTGGTTAATGCAGGCTATTCTCAATCTAAGAATGATTATAGTTTGTTTACCAAACACTCCAGAGGAAAATTTACTGCTATATTAGTATATGTTGATGATTTAATCTTAGCAAGTGATGATTTAGATGAAATTGGAGCTGTCAAGGCACTACTTCATGAACTTTCAAAATCAAAGATCTTGGGGAGTTAAAATTCTTTTTAGGATTAGAAGTAGTTCGAAGCAAGAGAGGGATTGCTGTTTGTCAAAAGAAATATTGCTTCGACCTACTCAAGGACTATGGATTGTTGGAAGCAAAGCCTGTCTCAACTCCCATGGATTACACAATGAAGCTGACAAAGAACTCTGGAGTGCCATTAAGTTCAGCTTCAGAATACAGAAAATTAGTGGGAAGATTGCTTTACTTAACAAATACCAGACCAGACATAGGGTATGCTGTGGGAAGACTGAGTCAATTTTTAGATAGTGCCACTGACAAACATTTTGAAGAAGCAATAAGGGTACTCAGATATCTAAAGAATGATCCTGGACTAGGACTTATGTTTTCAGCCAAAACTGATTTAGAACCAACCGGTTTTTCAGATAGTGATTGAGGTGCTTGTTCAGATACTCGAAGATCAATCACAGGTTATTGTTTCTACATAGGTACATCACTCATACAATGGAAGAGTAAGAAGCAAGGCACAATTGCAAGCTCATCGTGTGAAGCAGAATATAGAGCTTTGGCAATGGCAACTAGAGAGGCACAATGGATTACTTACATCCTACAAGATTTGAAGGTTAAATTGAGGAAACCAATAGCTGTGTATTGTGACAGCCAATCTGCATTACACATAGCAGCGAATTCGGTCTTCCATGAAAGAACAAAGCACATAGAAATGGATTGTCATGTTGTTAGGGACAAATGGCAAGAGCAAGTGATAAAGTTGCTGCCAGTTTCTTCAGAGAATCAAGCAGCAGACATACTTACCAAGACATTAGCTCCAAGTTTATTTCAAAAATGTTACAGCAAACTCAGAATGGTGAATGTTTATGATTCTGGTTTGAGAGGGGGTGTTGGATGAGCTAATGAGTAATAGCAGTATAATTAACTTAGTTAGATAAGAAGATGACATAGACTATTCTGTTAGACTTTAGTTAGTAAACCATAGTTGTGGTTAATTGGTTAATCAGAGTTAGTTTTCACTAAGCTAGTTAGCTAGGTTCTGTGATAGCTATTTATAATTGTAATTACACATATTGAATATAGTTTTTGTGCATTTTCTCAATTCATGATTCAGTGGTGATTGAGCTGTGACTGTTGCACACTCTCCCCTGTTCATAGCTTTGAGAAGCTCTTCTTCCACTTCATCTCCTTCATACACTCACATTCAACAGTTTGAGTTGGAAGGGGCGATGGCTTGTTGAGTCGAACTCATCACTAGAACCGAAGCTGAAAAAGACATGGTGGTACCGGTGCTTTTGATATGTTAAGCAGTTAAGACTTAAGAGCTATGCAAGGTTGCTTGAAGAGCACGAAGGTGTGATAGAAGCCTTAGAAGAGAGAATGAGATGTACTGGATGATCGATGAGACACACATTTGCAGCATCAATCTAACATATTTATACTAACCTAGCTAAACTAGTTTAGCAACAGAATTAAAATATCTATAACTAACTATCACAGTTGTAACGTAAATATTTAGAATCTGTTCAACAAACTTCATCAACTACCTAACTAATAACTAGTAAAACAACCACCAATAAAAATTCAGTCAATATCAACCAACAACTTAAATTGGATGTTTTATTTCTGTATGTTTTGGATGTTCTGTTTCTAAAAAAAATATAAAGTTGGCTGAGATTGCTTTAAGTTTCGGATGTTCTATAACTTTCATTGCTGTGAATGTTCTATAAACAGTAATTTTGAATGTATTTTTATTAACTGATTTGTTAGTTAAAAAATTATTGGTTACCTATATTTTTCCCTAATAAAAACTTCCACATCACGCATGAGTTAATCAATATGTTAATACTATTTATATACAAGAGGCTATTATTATAAATGATAAATATAATTATTTATGTAATTTCTTAACTTAAAATTTTAGGAGAAATAATTTAACAAGTAATATTAAAAAAAATAATTCAAAATTATTTTATTTGACTTATTACAGTAATTTTATATATGTAATTATATATTTATTACCTTTAATAGTATACATTTATTATAGTCATAGTTAATAGCAAATACAAATAAAAAAATCAAGTTAGTTCACCTTTAACTTTAGTTAGCTTTGACTCCTAATTCTTTAATGGAATAATGAACAAAAGTACATATCTTCTTTTTCTATAAATGACAAAATTACATATTATTTAATTAATGAGTCAAACTAACATATAATGCATTCCGTTACGCACATTTAAGAAACAGCTAAACTAACTATAAATGGTAGATATTTTTGTCTTCCAATAAATAAGAAAGAACATTATTTATGTGTATATTTGACTCATTAAATAAATGATGTGTATTTTTGTCCTCTTATAAAAAATTTCACTCTTTAATCTAGTCACGCCGAAAATTATTAAAGAATCAAATATTTTATATGAATGACAAAAATACACATCATTTATTTAATTAGCTTTTGTTTATGAATTAGCTTTATATATAATGTTTTAAATTTTATCATAGAGTACCCATAATAGATAAATGTTTTAATTAGGTCCTTTTAAACTCTTTTGTTAAAAGTTACAACTTTTAGAATATTTATTTTTTATTTGATCTAATAAGATAAATGGTGAAATATTTTAAAATTATTGTTTTTCTTAAAAAAATTAATAAAATAAGTTCTTTATTAATTTTTTTTGAGACTCAATTACAACCTATAATGGCTTAATTCAAAATTTGTTAAAATTAAATAAATTAAAGAAAAATTAAACCTTAATTAAACATAGTTTACCATATATGTTGAATTTTTTATTTTTATTTATTATTTATGAAAGAAGTTTCTGACATTCATTTTCATAATATTTTTTAATTTCAAATTTTTTTATATATGAAAGATTAAGATGAAAACAAAAAAGTGATTAAAACGAAGAACTACTAAATTGAGGAAGGGAGAGCGGGGAAGAGACGGAAAAAATGATACACGTTGTGATTCATGTTGATGACGCTAAAATTTATTTATCAACAATTTTATTTGCACATCAAAATTAGTCTTTAAAATTAATTACCATGTATTTATACATTAATATATGTGTAATTTATTTACCTTGCATGCCCTTGTTCTTGAATAATCGGCTGCATTACACTTACCCATGGGTCAATCTCAATTTGTGTTTCAGGATCTTTCATCTCATCAATCTGAGCCAGCCTATTGATCCCCAGCCCAGGGAGATACCTAGGCTTTTGAGGGTTCCAACTAGCAGTAGCTGCAAGTTTGTTACACTCTTTCTTATTATGGCCCAACATACCACATTTTAAGCAGTAGCTATCCTGAATGTGTTCATACCTAAAATTGATCCAGACCTTAAGTAAGTTAGGTCTAGCCATCCAAAAATTCGTAGGGAGGAGTTTGGTAATGTTCATACGGAGCTTAATTCTTAGAAACGGCCTATGGAGAGTATTATTAATCACAGGGTGTTCAGATGCAATAACCCTCCCGAAACTTCTTCCAATTAACTCTGCTGTAAATCTTGTCATGTAGGATAAAGGAACACCATGCATATGCATTCACAGCTCTATATAGTGGTGATTAATTGTGTCAATTGGATTAGCCCCTATCCAGATTTGTAGATTCAAAAAATGGACTCTAATACTCCAAGGCCCTTTGTTCAGAACTTGCATCCCTTTGTCATGATCATTGAAGCTGATTAGAACTTTGTTTCTTTCTACTTCTGTAACCGAAACTCTTTTGGATGACCCCAGATTTCCATTAGAGTAGCTTTGATAAAATTACACCTGATTTCTTTATCTGCAATAACTTTCAAACTAGATTCAGATTATCCATATTAAGTTCCTCATTAGGAAAGGGATCAATAAAGATAATATCATCATCTTCAGCAATGTGTGGTTCCACCACCATTTATGGAACTTACTAACTTACTCAAAACTTTTGTGACAGGAATGAAAGGAGACGAAGAAGTAGATAGAAAGTAAGGAATTGTAGCTATAGTTGGGTATGGTAAATAATTGTTCACTCGTATGTACCAAAAAATCCGCTTAATTTATAAAACTATTGTTATTTGTAATGTGAATTTAGGTTGCTCGAATAAATTACGTGAATTTAGCTTGGTCGAATAAATTATCTCTGATCACTTAAAACTATTGTTATTCGTAATGTGTTTTCCTATTTTTGATTGCCAACAAGTCCTCAGATATATATATATGTTGGAATCCCATCTTAGGTTTTGTAAAATAATTTCATTAAAAGATAACAAAGGCATATCATTTTGGAAGGTTAAAATATTCTATATAAATCCTTACAATCATACCAAATTGTAAATTTTTATAAATTTCTTTTATTAATTGAATCTCTATGTATTTTAATTTTGTAATTAGATTTTTATTAATAATAAGTGTTAATAGAAAAAATTTATGAAATGTGTTTGTAGTCTATAGTAGTCAATATTTTTTTTCTCTCTTCTCTTACTTCTTTTTCAATTTTATTATCTTTCTAATTAAATTTATTAGCTCTCTAAGAGCTCCTAACTTTAATTCCATAATATTGTTGATATTAAAAAAGGTTTATAATTTTAAATTTTTTTTTCCAAAACATTGTGAATTAGTTATATCTATAGGTTGCCCCTTTTATTTACATTATTATACCTTACACTTTACATAGGATTCATAGAACTTATAAATTAAATAGAAGAGACACACTCCAAAAATAAAAAAAAAAGGTAACGGGCCCTTAAACCCGAAATCGGCGTTTTGGTCACCTTTTGCAAGGTCCAAGGTGCTAATGTCTCTAGAATATTTCCTAAATTGACTGTAATCCATATCTTTAGTAAGAAAGATACATTATTTCGGGGTATTCATGGACGGATTGGCTCGAGTTTAAAGTAAAATAAAAATTGAACTAATTAAAATATAATTGGTTTAGATTTGTTTAATTTTTCTATTTTTTTAAGTTTGGACTCGACCCGAACCAATCTAATTAAATACAGGTTGATTCAGTTCGAATAATTAAATACCCGATGAAATATTAAATTCAAGAAAAATAAAAATATTAATTGAAAAGAAATAAAAAAAACATGTTAAAAAATAACCAATAAAATTAACTAGAAATAAATTCTAAAAACAAGTCTTACATGAGTTTATTAGATTAGGAGGAGTAATTTACTAAAAAATATTTATATATTATCATATTTTTTATTTTTTTAAACTAATATTAAGCGTAATCGAATATATGGGGTTGGTTCAGATTTCACTATCTCAAGACTGATATCTGAAACAATAGATATCGGATATAATTAGATCGGATCCGATTACCATAAATTTTGAACTAATTTAATTGGTTTGGTTCGAATCCGAATGAATAATTGAGTACCCATGATTTCTTTATTAAATTTGTCTAACATGGATCAAGTTTATCATAAATCAGTAAGAATATTTTTATATATATCAGTGATTAGAATTTCTTATACTTTATTATGATTTTCATTTTTAAATTTCAGCCACTCGATTAACAATATTCCAATGAGTTTATGATATACTAGATCCATCATAGACTTCTCTTTGAATTTGTCTAACATGGACTCCATGGTAGATGAGTGAGAATATTCTTATACATATTAGTGATTAGATTTTATTTCTCTTTTCAAGAAGTATATGACAAACTGTTAGTAATTATTTGGTTAAATTATTTTGTTAATTCTGTAATTTCTCAAAAAAAAAAAATGGGATTCTTATTACGTTTTAAATTTTTTTAGTTGGATTCCTAGAGTAATTTAAAATTTGTATTTAGATCTTTATTAAGAATAAATTTTACTGAAATAATTTTATTTATCTCATATTACTAGCTAATATATTTCAAATATTTCATTAACTTAAATATTTTTTAAACAATAAGAATATAATTACATTATAAATTGATGTGTACTAAAATGATATAGTATATAGTAAAATTTTTTTATGATACCGGGATTGATATTAAGAATTATAAACCCATAAATTTGAATAACAAAAATAAGAATTGTTTTTGGATTATTATAGATTTTAATGGACCCAATAAAAAAATTGATGAAATAAGGAAAAAATTCAAGCATGCTATATACATTAGATATAATAATGGAATTGAATAACCACTTAATGGTATAATAATTTTAGAAAACAAATAAATTACAAATACGGGCTATATAATATACATGTCAAGTTGCTATTAATTTTATTTTTTATCGTATCGATACATATTAATTACTTACATCAATTACTTAATATACCGTAAAAAGCACCAATAAATAATAGGATACATGAGTTAATTCAAATAATATTCAATATAGCCAATCAAAATAACTAGAATCGTGTGTGTATATATATATATATATATATATATATATAAATAAGGGAAACCAATTATAAATTGAGGCTCATAAATTTGCAAACAAGATTTTATGAGTCCAATACTAAGTCTACTCTTTCTATTATAAATAAAATATAACTCTAAGTGTATGTTGGGATAGAAATTTAGTAAAAAAAAAATTTTCAGACATGATTTGTTTTGAAACAAAATTAAAAAATACACATATTTTCATCTTTTCTTTTTTTGGTGGCAATCTTTTCATCTCATTTTGATTTCACAATAACTGAGCCAAGTCTTTTTTGTTAAAATTAATTGATATAAATCATCTAAATTATATATGTATATAAGTTCATTAATGCTTAATAATTATTTGTAGAAAAAATACTGACTATAAAAAAAAATTCAACTATTGTTAAGAAGTACAGGTATATAAACATCCTGATCTCTAACACCCATTTAACTTTTATATATAACTCAGCAAAACAAACCTTTAATAAGAAATAAAATTAATAACTAGCTAGATACAAGCATGTAATTATATTTAAAAAAAAATCAAAACAAAAAAATAAGCTCATGCTCCATGAAAAATAATGAGAATGAACTCACAAGCTTAATTAATTACACTAATTTACAAAGGAAGATATTGTTTTATGAATATACGATCACTAACATGAAAATTACACTCTCTGATACTAATAATATATCCTCTCTTTCAAAATCACGGTCATTTTTATTTTTTAGAGTTATTGAAAAATTAATTTATATATTAGCTTTTCAATGAAATAAAAATAAAAGGAACCATGATTTTGGAACATGTGAGAGAGTAATTATTATTATTATTATTCACCTGCTTAGAAGAGGAAACCAACGTTCTTGGAAGGAAGATTGGTAAGAAACCATGAACAAAAGAACAACAAGAACCAACCCAACACCCCAAGGAGTTCCACCTGCTCTGTGCAACGAATCCCTCTCCGGCAATGGAATTAGCGACGACAACAAGCCTCCGTCGCCATAATTCGTAACCAAGTGAAGAACAAGAAGCAGCACAAGTGGGGAAACCATTAGAACAAGCTTCACTTGGTCCATCAAGCTCTCCATTATCGGTTCATAGTTTAGGTACCAAGTGAAGCCAAATAACATGAATAGGGTTAGAAGGAAGAAACATAGATGCAAGGGGAATGATGGCTCAGAATTTTGACCTGAGTATGAAGCCATTTTCTCTTAGGTTTTTCTCTGGAATATTTTGGAATATGATGATGAGTTGTTTGTGGAAGGAAATTGTGTAGCAAATGTGGTTTTATAGAGAGGTTACTTAATAATGTACTTGTGCCAACTGTTCAATTTTAAATTTTTAATATAAAGCAAAATCTTTCTTTAGAGTTTTAACTAGTTATTTATTTTTTTATTATATTATTTTTTAATTATTTTGTAATAATAAATTAACATGGAGTAAAAATTAATTTTTTTGTGATGTGTAAATAAATTAATATAGAATATATATCAAAAAATACCAACATAAAAAAAATGCCCACTTGTGTACCGCATTAGGTGATTAGTCTCTAATTGTCCCAATCATTTGAGTATAAAATTAGGAGTAGAAAGTCAATGAGTATAAGAAAATAATAAATAATAAAAAAAATAAAATAAGATTAATTTTTTATTGTCTCTCTAATATTAACTATTAAGATTTTTTTATAATTAAATGTTAAATAATATATAATAATTAATTTAATTACAATTTTTTGTTTTTACATATAAGCATTTCTTTTTATAAATAAAGGTTTCTGCTTTCTCTTAACCCAACATACTAGCTTTGGCACAAATGTCGCAAGGGTAGGTCGGTGATAATTTTATATGATGGAGGTTTATTCACATGAAGCTTTCGAATGAGAAGGTGCCACGTATAACCGACCAGGGACCATTACTGAGAATCTGATGACTGAGATCACTCTTTCCTTTTTCTTTTTTGTTTCATAGGAAAATGAGATGATTCTTTTGTGAAGGAATATCTTGCTAACCACTAACCAGTTCACATTTTATTTTAGTTTCTAAGTAAATTAAATAAATTAAACTTCATTTCTTAACTGAAAACTGTATATTTAACTCTTTGAGGATTAGGACCATAATTTAATTTATTATAATTTTGATTTTTCAAACAAGAAAATATAATGTTCATAAAATTATTGTTCCTGCACTTAATTATAGCCCAATTTAACATTTGAGTTTATATGATTTTTTTCTGTGTTTAAAAGAAAACTCGAATACGAGACCTCTTATAATGAAATGAAATAATACTATATGAGCGGCAGTTTTATATAATTGTTAAAACAATAATTTACTCTTGTTTTAATTAAAATTGGTTTGTTCTAATACATTAATAGTGTAAAGTACTTATATAGTCATTCAATTATATTAATTTTTTGAAAATAATTATTTATACAATTAATATAAAAATGAATTATTAAATTATTTTTACTGATATAACATTATGTAACTAGATATATATATAAGACTAGTTCTTATTAATTTTTGGTGACTATTATTTCATACTAATTGTACGTTCGTTAAAACGAAATTTTTATTTATGCAAAATTAATTAGAGAAGAGATTCAAAGTTTGGTTTTCTTTATTTATAATGAATTGAAGAAAGGAAAAAGTCTGAGTCAGACCAGTTTTCAGCAGCTAAGCAAACCTAACTATAATAACATAATAACTGATGTTTGAAAATTGAAATCCTATGAGGATTATCTACGTGACCTCTTTGACAATCTGTTATGTAGAGACACGACCATTCCTAATAAAAAAGAGGTGAATTATTGGAGGTGATTTCAGATATTGGAAAAAGACCTGTTAAGTTTGTAAACAGTAATGTCATTATCTAATCGAAATATGATTAGGCTTTCTTTGATTAATTAAATGCAATCAATTAATAAGTTGGGGGTGTGAGTCACAATATTTTGTCTTTTTATTAGCAGTGTGGGGAGGGTCAATTGGAGAGGGGGATCATATTCTATTAGCCTTGTTTTGACTTTTTATTAGACAATCTACTAGTTGAATAGCATTGTGATAAGAGAGAAGATTAACTATAATATTAAAACAAAATGAAAATGAAAAAGAACCAGTGAATCTTTCACACATGACATGGAACTATTGCTACTTTCAACTAACTTTTGAGTCTTTGAGAAAGGACAAGTAAGTTCATCCAAAAAGAGTGAGCTCCTCACAACGATACACATCCACACAAGACCACAACCACTGACCTCAATTAGCTTCTGCAGCCAACTAATTACTATTATTATATTCAAAATATTGATATCGATCTTGATAAATTAGTTCTTGAGAAGTGAACCCCGAGGGGACGCCACTAAAAATTAAAAAACAAAAGTAAAAAGAGAATAGTTTTTAGAAAATTTGGCATTAATATGTGATATTTTTTTATGAAAAAAAAAATCACATAATTAATTAATTATTCTTGAAATATTCTCTTTTAATTTTCGTTATGTTCTTATTTTAAAATATTTCTATATAATTTCTGAAAAAAAAACACTACAAAGCCAATAGCAAAACACAATTAACAAATCAACAACATTTTTTTCCTCTGCAACTCATATTCTCTGATTCCTTCCCCTCTCTTTACCCTCTCTCTCCCATCAAAATAACAATCAAAACTCATCTTCGTCGCTACCCTCATTAAAATTCACATCCGCCTTCAATATTTACACCATCATCGCGTCGCCCCCGCTTCTTATTTTTTTCCGTTACGTTCTCCTCTTTCTCTTTCTTCGTCCCTCCACCGCAGCCTCACCGCGACGCCGCCGCTTCTTGGCCTTCATTACATATGATCAAAATAGTAAACAATCATGGATTTCATTACTTTTTTATTTGAATATAATCCATGTCATCTTTGCATAAATTCTATTTTTTGCAATACATACACATAAACCATTATGGGTATTTCTTAATATATGTTAGGTGTCACGTATTACATAGAAGGACGTTAGGATAAAATAAACTTGATTTTAGAGTTTAAAAAATTTGATAATATTTACGTTCAAATAATTTGTTTAGATAAGTTGCCCTTTGAAAATGTTAATTCGAGTGAACTCACATGATTTTTTGTTTAGCTGTAACATACTTATCATTTTAGCTAATATATATGAGAGGAATTGGTGTGTAAATATTCTTCCTTATATATAATTTATTAAAAAAATCTGCTATTTATAAAATTTTAACCCAAAACCTCTTGGTTAAAATAATAATCAGTTAATCACATAACATCTCAATTAATCCAATTTACTTATTTGTTATACATATTTAATAAATATAAGAGTGAACCAATAAGTATTAGAACTATATAATGGGGATAGAAAGAGTTAGTATCCAAATCTTCTTTTAAAAAATAACCTTCACTATATATATAATTTATAAAAAAAATTATTAATTTTGTTAAAGTAAAAAATCAAACTAATAACCTTTTAATTTAACAGTAATATATTTACTGTGTTAGTTTATTTTACATCTTTAATGTATAAAAAAAGTGGATGTTAATAGACACGTTAGTAAAAATATAAATATCATATTATAAATTATTAAATAAATTAATATATTTAATTAAATTCTCTAACTATTCACAACGTGATATTTACGTAGTAAAAATGTCTTTATGCAACTACCGGACCTCTCCCCCACATATGTATAGGATAAATCATACATAAACAACTCGCCATATATGGGATGTTTCTTGGATGTTGGTACTGTCCACTATTATTAAAGGCTACCTTGCATGTGGTACCATGAAGGTTCCTAGTTGGAATTATATAACTTTTAGTTTTTTTTTTTTTTTGGACAGAAATTATATAACTTTTAGTTAGATCACGCCAAATGGGTGTTTCAATCAATAACTCGACTAAAATAGTACCATATTATTCAACTTCATGCATAATCTTAAGGTTTAAGTATTGTTCAGTTCATGCATACTCGGTATCGAGGAGGATTTGTAAGAGTGGCACTTTTATTTCATTATTGAACGAAAAGCAAAAGGAATTTGAGACCCCACATAAACCAAGAGAACTACTACTTCACATTACACAATTATAAGGCCCTAATTGGTTCTAATAATTATCTCTCTCAATTATATTGTTCCTACTTTCCATTTTTTTTATTCTCTCCTTTCTTAAGGTCCTTAGCTAGCAGGGGCAGATCCAAAAAAATGTTTACGGAATGAAGCCTTTGCTCCCTAAATTGCACCTATATTATAGGGTGGATATATAATTCATTAACGTTTTAATTAAGATTAAATTATACATTGAGTTCTTATAATTTCAGTGAAATATAACTAGATTTCTATAATTTAAATATTTATAATTGAATTCTTATATCCATAAAAATTTGTAATTTAATCCTTATTCGAATTCGATATTAAAAAAAATTGTTAAGTCTTGTGTTATTACGATTGTATCCTTATTATAGTATTTAATTGGCTTCTTCTTTGATTTATGAGATGAGGTTTTTTTTTCAATTACAATAATAAAATAAAATATGTCACATAATATTCTGTTTCATCAAATATTTTTTAGATAAAGGACTAAATTATAAATTTTTCTACGAATACAGGAATTTAATTACAAATTTTTAAATCATAGAGATCTAGTTGCAATTTCACTCAAATTATAGAGACCTAGTGTGTAATTTAACCTTTAATTAATACATATCGGTACAACAAAATATGGACTAGTTAGAAGATAACACATCAATCATATTATTTACATTAATATTTATTTATTCATTTTTGAACGCATATATTATATAATAATTTATATTAAAACTCCCATGTCAATTGTCATTAATTGTGAATAATAATTATCAACAACCAAGCATTTTTAACAACCAAGTTTAAAATTCCCATGCGCTTTTTACTAACGTTTCTGCAGCTTCTTCTTTTTCTTTTTAATCCTTCCTCTTTCTGCAGCAACTTCTTTTTCTTCCTCTTCTTTCTCGTCATTATTCTTCTTCTTCTCCGTCAACTCTCGTTGCTTCTTCCGGAGACGATGACGGCGACAGCAGCGGCGGCGACAACAAGGAGGATGATGAGGACAATGACGACGACAATAGAGAAGAAGACAACGACAACAGAGAAGAATATAGCAATGACCACTGCAAAAAATTCGTATGTTACCGTCGAATTTTCTGTCGGATTTTAAATGAAAAATCGACGGTTCTAGGTTTTCCGTCGGACTTTCCGTCAGATAATATGCCGACGGTTAACAGCTTGACGCAAATATGTTTTCGTCGGATTTTTGTTGTCCGACGAAAATTTTCGTCGAATCCTTCCAACGCAAACCGTTGAAAACGTGAACGAGTTGACTTCCACATTTCCGTCGGACTCGGATCCGACGCAAAACATATCTCATGCAAGATCCGACGGAAACAGGAAAATTGAGAAATCAACAATCCGACGCAAAATTCGACGGAAATATGATGACAAGTTACTTAAGACCCGACGGAAAATCTGACAGAAACTGGGATAACGGGTTAGGTTGTATCCGACGCAAAATCCGACACAAACTCTGGAAGATTTTAAATGTCCATTTTAAAAAAAAACACATATTGTTCCTAAATCACACAACTAATTCTCATAATCCGAACAACAAATAGCATAAATCCTAAACAGTAGCAAATTCAAATGAAATAAGTCAAATATCAAAGAAATCAAATACAATAAAAATATAAAACAGTCGTAGTTGTCGTATTTCAGAAATAAGAACAAGCCTAAATGAACACTGGATAGCCTAGCTACGTATCCTCCTAGTCATCATCGTCGTCGTCGCCCTCCGGATGTGGGTGTCGTGGCGGTGGACGAGGAGGCAAAGATGGTGCGGTCGAAGAACCTAAACCACATGCAGTAGCACCTGCAGTAGTGCTACTTCCAGGGCGCTGGGGATCGTAGAAGGCTGCCATCATACGCGACATTTCCTCCATGCGCCGTAAATGCTCCTCCGCCCTCGCATCCTTCTCAGCTAGGGTACTCTTGAGGCTCCGGACCTTATCAATGTGCTGCTGCAGCATATGGTCCTGACTCTCCAGGCTCTGCGACAGGTTCTGGACCTACTCTCTCAAGTCCACAAACTCCGCAAAATTCGAAACCTAGGAGCCTCATAGAATTTACACGCGGCTAGCTCGTTGTCATCCTTATAGTACAACATACACCCATTAGTGCAGCAATCGATCTTTAATGAACTTAACCCTAATTTAGAAACCAACTTCTTCGCATCATAGTGACTACGTGGGTGTTCGGTGTGTTCAAGTATTAGTTCGCTGCAGTAC
Organism: Stylosanthes scabra; assembly: GCA_036250425.1. Lineage (NCBI taxonomy): Eukaryota > Viridiplantae > Streptophyta > Magnoliopsida > Fabales > Fabaceae > Stylosanthes > Stylosanthes scabra. The sequence continues at coordinate 51,189 of JASCZI010272070.1, forward strand.
GTCGCAATCTTATCAAAAGATTCCTGGATTAGATTCGACTCGGCCTTTATACTCATCATCCGAACGCATGCGGATAACTTCGAGTGTACACAGCCATCAAACAACGGCTTCGACGCAGTCTCTAACATCTCATAAAATTTCGTGGCATCCGGATTAGGCTCTTCTTCCCCTAAATCCGCCGTATTACCCATCCCAAACGCGTCCGTTATCATCTCATTATACTGCTCATGATTATCTTCCCAGTTAACCTCCCCAAATGAAGCATATGCATTTAGATTTGCCATTCTTAAAACTCTTTCACACCGCCATTGTGCCCTGGTTTCAAAATGGTTGATATTATCCACATTCATTTCCCCGTGTGAAGTCCAAACCCAATACCCAGGATTGAATCCATTATGATACAGGTGAAGGGTCATTTCCTGGGGACCAATCCAATTCAGAAGACGACACATAGAGCACGGACACCTAGAAACCCCGGCGACCCTAAATTCTTCCAAATTGAACACATATGCAACAAACCCATCAACCCCATTAAAGAACTCAGGCTTTATTCCCCCCGATCATTGTAGAACCTATCATACATCCACAAGCAATGACTCGGAACCACATCATCCATCACACACAATCCTAATTATACATGCAATGATTAATCAACTTTTAAAAAATTTTGGCAGAGTTTTCCCTACATTTAGAGGCTTCCAACACTTAACAATATCAAAATTCATCAAAAATAACAACTCAATCCACCAAAAGCGACAACGAATTACACAAATAATAAAGTAATCCTTTTTTAAAATAATTTTTAAAAAATTTTGGCAAAGTTTTCCTTAGATTTAGAGGCCTCCAACACTGAATAATATCAAACCCCAGCAAAAATGACAATTCCAATAATCAATCACGACAACCAATCACACAAACAACAAAGTAATCATTTTTAAATAATTTGTTTTAGAAATTTTGGCATAGTTTCCCCTACATTTAGAGGCTTCCAACACTTAACAAAACATAACAAATTTAACAAAAAAAGCAATTCAGATCATCAACAAAGACAACAAAGTAACCCTAACCATTCTAGTGCACAACCCCTTATAACTCCACAATTTTCCAGCAAACAAGGGTTTTCGAAAAGGCGCCACTAGACCACCTTCTCCCAGCTCCAACCTAAAACTCTATCCTAGGAAAATTAAGTCCGCATTCTTTCTATGTAACTTAATAAATTTTGAAAGACATTTACCAACCTAGTATTTTTGCACGAAATAAAGCCTGAAATTTCCCTCCGCCACAAAGGAATGACCTTCTGCCTTGTTCGTCAATTACTCACACCTATAACAAGCACTGCGCAAAGATTCAACAACAGAAAAACCATTTACTTTGGCACCAATCTTCCGAATGCAACTACCAACAAATCAATCACTTATAAATATAAAGTTGCCATTGCTTGAAGAAGACTATACAAACAAAATGAATATGAGGACTTCAATCTATATATAACATGTACGTTTGCAAATGCAAATCAACCTAGTTATACACATCACTCATAAAGCATATACAAAGCTTTAATTTCATGCAAAGAATTGGAGATACTTCACTAAATATAAATAAAGCTATATTTTACATTCAATGAAAGGAATCCAATGTTGAGTTTTTGTCTCAAACATTATTGACTAGTTTAACCTAATCTACTTCTCAAATCATTAAAATGACATGTGTATTAACAAATTTTAAATATCAATATCTACCCTAAACCCTTTCTTATACAACCATCATCATAATTTGTCACAAAGATTTTGCCTTAATTTTTTTTACTTATTTAATAATTCTATTTATTTTAATACAAGTTATGAACTAAACAAGCAATTAGTCATGTCAATAATAAGAGGTAACAGATTAAACACATGCATGACATTAAATAAAATAACACAAATTAGACCACCTTCACAGCAGATCTACATATCTATAACATTTAACTTGTAATTAAAAAATAAAAAACTAACTTGTAATTAAAAAATAAAAAAATAAAAAACCATAACCTGTTTCACCAATGTGACTTGCAGCAAGATTGGTGGAAGCTTCAGGCGAGGTTTCACGGCGGCGGCGGCGAAGACTCCAGTTGCAGGGCGGCGGAGATGGCTGAAGTAGGCTCGTTCTGGTTAGAGAGATAAAGAAGGAGAGAGACAGAAGCAGAGACACTGAAGGAATGGGGTTACCTGCTGCGACGGGGTGGACGGCGGACACAGCGTCGAGGGTCCTTCTTCCTCTTCTCGGCGGCGACGGAGTCTTCCCTGGCAGGAGAGGGAGAGAGCGACAGGATGCTTCCCCGGAGAACGGCTTCGTTGTCTTCCCTTGTCGGCAGCGCCGGCCAAGTTCGTCAAGGGTGTGGGTGGGTGGCCGTTTGGATAGGGGGCGGCGATAGGGTTGGAAGAGGAAGTTGGAGGAGAGAGAGAGTCGGGTTTGCAAATGAAAGGGGGGCCTCTCTCGATCAGGGTTTATTTTGAATGTTCCGTCGGATAAATAAAATCCGACGGAATGCTGCTCGTCATTTAACAAAACGGGGCGTTTAGTGTTTGCAACGTTTCGTCGGAGTTACCGTCGGATTATTGAACGGTAAAAATGGCGCCACTCAAAAAAATTTTCCCTCCAAGAATTTACATCGACATTTCCGTCGGATTCTTTTGGTCGACGGAAATTAACTCGTCCACAACCAAGTTGACCACTGTCGTCATATGATCCGACGCAAAATCAGATGGAAATATCGTTGGATAAAATCCGACGGAAATTCCGACGTTAATAACCGTGTTACTAGTAGTGGACGACACCAACAATAACAGGAACAACGTAAATAGGAGGAGGAAGATGAGTAGCAGCAGTAGCAGAAAGATGGAGTACATTTGAGTGGTAACTTCAATAATTCAAAATTCATTTCTACTTTCATTCAAAATCCGTTTCTATTTTCATGAAAATCCAATTAAGTTTTTATATATGAAAATCTGTTTCTACTTTTCATTCAAAATCCGTTTCTACTTTTATTCAAAATTTGTTTCTGTGGCGGCTGCAGTAACGACGACAGTGGTGCTACAATAACAGAGAAGAAGAAGAAGAAGAAGAAGCGCGTTTTGAATTTTGGGGAGAGTGTCAGCGCGTGTAATGGGTGAGAGTGGGGAAAAGTCACTTGGTTGGACTTGATTAGGGTAAATGCTTGGATGTGTAACATTACTGAATTGTGAAATAGCTAAACTACTATCTTTACTAATTTTCTAAAAGATAAAATAAAATAGCTTTTTAATTTTTTAATAAAAAACATTTCATGTTATTTTTTTAAATACAAAAGACCCTTTCAGTAGTTTTCAAAGGACTAAAATAATCCTTTAAGATTAATTTGTTTTGATTATATTATAAATTAGAAATTTATTTGAAAATGACTAAAATAAATTTTTAGTTAATTTTAAGACTAAAATATCCTGAACTTTGTAACGTTGGATCATCATAACTTGTTTTAACGAATAGAGTGGTCATGCTTCACATTCTAAAGTCTATATATTTTAACTTTAATTTGTTAAATTAAAAAATTGAAATTCAATTTTAATTAGTAGTTATTCTCATTTATTTTTACAAAGAAGTTGAAAATTAATTTTTCATTTATAACCAAATGATTTTTGAAAAACATTATACAAATATATAAAGAAAAAGTTATTTTTCATTTAAAATAATGATAATTTTCAGTCCAAACTCCCAACAATCAAAACTTTTTTGGTCAGGCAAACAATCACATTGAATTCGTATGAGATACAAATCGCTGTTGTTGCCAGTTGAAGGCCCAATTAAGTTTATGGATATGGACATCATTTGATAAAATTGGCTTTATCCGCGTGAAACACGACACAGATTCTTTACAAACATTGATAGTGTGATACTAACAGTATCCCATGTGCAATACCAAAAACAAAAGAGTGTCCCATACTCCCATGTCCAAAAATAAATAAATAAAAAAAAAAACAGATACTAACAACCATACTATCATAGGCATAAGCAAGAAAAAAAAAACATAATGACGGTGTTAATAAATAACACATTAACTTCAATGTTTGTCAGAGAGATACACGATAATTTCAAATTGAAAGTTATTAATGCTTTCTTCAAGCTAAGTATTTCTTGCGCGTTACGCGAAATATTAAATTGATATACATACCTACTTTAATTTTTTTCATATTATCTTATGTATTTATTTTTACATGCATCTTATATAAAATTTAAAGGAAAGAAATTACATTTTTTCTTTTATTAAAAAAAATTTAAAATTGTTAAATCATGTTGTAAAATTCTATATATTAATTTCTTTCAAATTTTTATTTCCTTCTAATTTCAATAATAAATTCTTTCATAAATTTTTATCTTTTATTTTGTAAATATAGTATTTCAAAATTTATAATCTTATGTTTATTCCAGTTATTATCTTCTTTTTAGTTCTAATTATTCAAAATTTATATTTGAAATTAAAAAATATTAATAGTATTTTTTTCTAAATTTTTATCTTTATTAATTTAGATCCAATTATCTTTTTCTTTTATTTTCTTAGAGCAAAAATTATAAATTTGCTCACAAATTTCAGTATAAAAATTTATCATTTTAGTTATTTATTATGCTCTTGTATTATATAGTGGAAATTTTCCCCCAAAAGCAATTGACATATATACTCTTTTAAATTTCCTTTTAATTTTATCTTAAAATTTAAAATTAAAATATTAAATTTATATTTTTTCTTTTGTTTTTCTAGAGCTAAAATTTGAAATTTGAACTTACTTCCTAAATGCAATTGATATTATTTTCTATCATGTTTTTTGAAATTTAAAATCTCTTCTCAAAATCAATTTACATTTATATCCCCACTGTATAAAGATTGAGCAGTAATAGTCTCTCTACATGACCAGTGTCAAGTCCTTAGAAGCTCTGGCATAAATCATTCATTCTTCAATTAATTGACATTTGTGATCACCTCAATGCATTCCATGGATGCACCATTAATAAATAGAGGACCATATAACGTGTTGCAGTTCAACATGACGTGTGATTCGAAAAATTAATTAAAAAAATTTATGCAGTGCTCTTACAAATAAGATTATTAAAAAAAAAATATAATATTTTGGGATAAAAATAAAATTTATTTATTTTAAATTAAAATTCTCAACCATTAAATTTATAAGAAAGAATATAAAAATTTAAAAAGAATTCTGTCATAATTTTTTTTTGGATTTCAAATATAAAATTTGAAATATTATGTTTTCAAAATGAAAGGAAAATAAAAATTGGAAAAAAGTTTTGTTATTTATTAATTTTTTTTATATTTTTTTTAAACTTAATAAGTGCATGAAAAAGTTTTTTTTAATCAAAATATTATTTAACTGACAATTGTCTAATTTAGTGAGTTGACAAAATATATTAAGATACAGTGATTACAAAATGATTTAGCAACTTAAAAATAAATTATAGAAAAAAAGAAATTTTTTTTTAATTTAGGTTTTGTAAAAGAAAAATATAGAAAATAAGACGTAACAAGTCTATCACTGACTTTAAGTATTTTACTTCTTCAGATAATATCGTAAAAAAAAATTTAAATAAATATACATATCGATTTAATATTTCGCGTAACGCGCGGAAAATACTCTAGTTTATGATAATTATTATGTGTTATTACTTTTTTATGTCATTTATTATCACGTGTCAACTAAAGAATTGAACACTTGTTAACCAATAAAATTAGACACTTGTCAAACAACTAACCTACTACTACTCGATCTTTATACAATGGAGATATATAGTGGGGATATCGTAAAGTCTATTTATAACCCTTGATATTTTCGAAAAATTAAAAAGTACTCATAAGTTTCAATTATTTTAATTTTATCTATAACGTTTTATAAGTTTCAATTTTATCTTTATTGTTCTATTTTTAAAAGTCAACATTTAGTGAAATTGTTATTTTAAATTTTACCCTTTATTCATCAGCCCAATTTTAATTTTAATCTTAAAATTATCACCTTTTTGTTCAGCCCGTACCCACTCTCACCATCACAACAATACAATAACAACAAACATTAATTTTTTTAATTAAAAAAGATTTGCAGAAAGGATAACACAGATGGGTGATGCGGAGGAAGGCAATGGCAATGACGAAAGTGGAAGAGAGACATAGGGTAGGAGAGGCGAAGGCAAACACATCTCAACGGCAAGGTAGGAGGTAATGGAGGTGATAAACACTGAGGAATAGTGGGGGCGGAGGGGGATGAGAGGTGGACGTAAACACGGATCTTGACAACAAGGATGAGAGTGCAATAACAAAGTCAATGAGGGGCACATGAAGAGGAGATGTGATAATATATACAGAATTGGAGCGCGGTGGCTTGGAAGAAATAGAGGCGAGCAACGGTGAATGGTGGGGAAAGAAGCACAAACAAAAGAAATGATGACCGTGGTGGTGGTGGCCTGGTGATATATATTTGTTTTTTTATTTCACTCGTTTGGTATTTATTCTTTTTCTCCAGGTTCTATCCTTATTATATGTGGTGGTGATGTTGGTGGCATAGTTATGCAGAGAGAAGTTGGGAAAGAAAACCTATTATATATGGTGGTGATGTTGGTGGCACGAAAAACTTGAGGAGAGGGAGTTTGGAATTGAACACGGAGGAGTAAACTTGGAAAATAAAATGTTGATTAATAGTTGAGCGTTAAAATTTAATTACAGGGATAAAATTGAAACTTATTAAGACTTTAGAACAAGATTGATACAAATTGAAACTCAGAGCAATTTCGCTGCAGGACTGGACCTAGTCCTTGTTGCTGGCCCACATGTCATAAAAAGTAACTCTAAATTAGCTTTTGCATTATATACAGAACTCAAAGCTTTTCCCTTTTTTGTTTTTTCCATTGGCAAGGACTAGCATTGGTTCTTGTTGCAGCCCCATTTATTTAATTAATTAAAATAAAAATAATTACTACAATTAGAAATTATTTTTCGATAATATTATTATAATTTGTAGATGAAAAATAATGCATTATTATATGAGGAAAAATTAATAATTTTATAAGTAACAACAATAAAACATAATATTTTAAATTCTTTTAATTACTGAAGATCAGAATTAATTAAAAATTGATAGCCTTTTTTTAAGAAAAAATTCAGAAATTCATTTTGATATTTTTTACAAGAAAAAGAAAAAAAATTATTTTTTTCTTTTTTTTTAGTTTTGTTTTATCATCATCATCATTATCATTATTATTATTATTATTATTAATTTGCATTTGTTTTGAGAGTAGGTAAAGATATCGTAGAAAACTTAGAGTTGTTTTTGGTTAATAGCCGGCTCTAAGAGAAAGTAGCAGGCAGATTCAGTTTTGGTTTAATTTGTGGTTCTAGATAGAAAATTTGTGTTGATTTGACTGGTTGGATCAGTTTGGTTAAGACTGATTTTGGTTGATGTGGATGATTTTAGTTAAGATGTTTATTTTTTTTTTTAAGTTAGAATCCCACAAAGACTCGAAAATAGATGGTGAAAATGTTCTCTACAAGAAAATATAAATAATCAAAGCAAAAAATTACAAAATAAACAAATTAAAATCATATAATACACCTAAGCAATCTATGACTTATTCATGATTTCTCCTGCCCTTTCCGTTCTCCTTGAGTACTCATTCCTACTATCGCCTATCCTTTTTTATTACTCACCTATCCTTGTATTCGAAAGTTATTTGATGAGGCTCCCTAGACTGGTTCGGAATAACTTGGATTTAGAAACAGGAACTCGTTGTAGATAGTTCCGAACGAGCTATGAGAACCTCGAGCAAATTTAGAAAAGAGTATCACAAGGTGCAACCAATTAAAATACAGAGTACTGGACTCGAGTCATTCTCCCTTGGAAATGAAAATGGTGATTATGTTTTCGGTTGAGAAAAAAATTTTGGTATTGCAATGGTTGGTTTTAATAATAGAGCAGAGAGAGACAGAATAAACTTGCAGTATATTAAAGAGTGCTCAGCCATGTGTTGAAATACTGAGTGTCCCTATGATCATTACTGATCCCAGTTTAGATGGACTGTCATTTAAAGGAAACTAGCCACTACTGTTGAATGATCGAGTGGTGGACTTTGCCCCTATCCGAAAGTCCTAGGCATACACAATAACGTATGACCTTGGTATTCGCCGAACTCGAATAACCCATCAAGTTCACATCGTTAAGGTCATCTCGTTATTGGAAGGGGCGTAGCGCTAAAGGCCTCGAAACTAACCCCGTTCCCCCCATCTGTTGCCCTTAGGGATCGGTAGTTAAGGTCATCCTCACATTACAACCCATAGCCAAGACATAAGGTCACTACTCACTATTGACAGAGTTCATAGTAACAGAAACAAAAAGGGCAACATAACAGTAATAAGACATTATGAGAAATAAAATGGGTAGAGTAACGACAGCAATATTAACAAAATCAGAATTCAAATAGACAGAGTAACAGTACATAAAATAAACGGAAAAAAGCAGAAAAATGTTTGGCTAGTGTGGCTAAACTAAAAAGGAACCCTAAAAACTAAACTAAAAAGAGAAATGGTGAATGAGGGCTCTCTAAAAATAGGTGTGGCCTCCTCTATTTATAGATGTTGCCAGCCAGTGTTGCGTATGCATAGGAGCTTTAGGTGCATACGCACAGGCTCCGTTCCTGATCTTGGGCGTGCTACCCAAGTCTAGTGGATGCGTACGCACATCTCCATGGATAGGTACGCATAGGCTGCAGAATTGCCTTCACGTTCCTTTCGCTCTTTTCAGCCACTTCTATTCGATCTTTGCCTATTCAAATCTGAAACACTTGAACAAACATATCAAGGCATCGAGTGGAGCGGGAAACGGGTAAATCCATAGCAGAAATTGGATAAAATAACATATATTTTCAATTAAAGCTCTAAGAAACGATTATTCACAAACTTGCTTGTTTCGCTAGTATTTAAGTGATAAGAGGTTGATATTTTGAAAATTTAGAGTATGAAATTACCCATCAAAATAGGGTTTATCAACCACCCCACACTTAAACATTGGCATGTCCTCATGCCTAAGTAAATCGAGTTATAGGGAAACTACACCAGCGCTATGCTAAGAATAAGACTACAGAAAATAGAAGGAGTTAAAAACTGTGCAAAAGAGACATGCAAAGAGCATTATAGTAAATGCTAACCCCACAAAACAGTTAAGCTCGCAAGAATATAATTGACTTACACTTTATGAAATGCCACAAATCATAGAGTCGAGGAGCAAGAACCGTTCCCGGTTATGTAACCGCTCTATTCACTCTAGTGTTTCGGGCTAAGAGGCTCTCGGTTCCCATCCAATCTTGCTTTTTTTAGCTTGCCCTTCATCTAGCCAATCAACATTCAAGTATATATTTGTGCAATCATCAAAAGGTCTTTTAAGGGTTGTAATGGGGTCAAGGTGAATGTTCGAAAGTTTTGTTTGGTTAGATGAGCTAAGACTTGAATGCTTTGATTAATTTAGGATGCACCTAACCTCTTGTTTTTCACTTTTATTCCCGGATCCACAATTCTACAAGGTATGCGATTTCACTTTTCTTTGGAAACCAGATGCATTTATTTTTATTTTTGGTAGCTTTGCTACTTGGAGTGACAAAGTTTTCTTTTGAGAGTATTTACAAAGTCTCTATTTTTGTGTTTCTCTTGCCTTTGTCATTCTTTTTATTTATTTTTGTGCAAATGCCAAATTTTGCTTTTCATATGCATGTATCCCAAATGTCCTTTAGAGAATTTTCAAAATTTTCCTTTTCCATCCACTCAAAAATTTCTTCTCGATCCCTTTTCTTTTTTTCTCTAAAAAAGTAATCAACCACTAAATCCTAGATTAATCAAAGATCAAGTAGAGAAGAGTCATGGTTTTCCACTTTTGAGGCTTGTAATATGCTAATTTAGAATGGATGTTGTAAAAGGTCAGGCTATTTGGTTTGTGAGCTTATTTCAAAAAGAAGACCTTAATCATGTGAATACACAAATATATACAATAATGGATATAAAGAATCTTGCAATTTACAAATTACAATTATAGAAGAGGAATTAACACACACAAAAAGAAAAATGGTGGTTCGTGGAAGCACACTATTTGGCTCAAAATCTCTCTTGATTTGTGTGTTCTTCCCTCTCATCTATGATTGAGCAATTCTAGCATGAAGTCAATTCAAAAATAATTTTCAAACAAAATTTTTAAAGTGGGGTTCCCAAAAGAGAAAGCACAATTTTAAAATCCTAAAATTTTTGCAGAATATATTCACATCATAGCAAGGAGTTCACATACGAAAAGAAAGAAAACAAATATATACAAAGCATCTTAGATATTATCCTAGAAGAGTAAATAAAAAGTTTTTGGATAGAGTTTGAAAATTGGACTCTTTTATTTTTGTGCCGTCGTCACGTGATGTCTTCCCCACACTGGAAAATCGCATAGTCCTCTGCGCTAATGGGGAGCAGTCACGTGTCTAGTCGTCCGCATGAGTTGATCTGATGCTGCTTTTTTTGAGGCTATTAAGAGAGGCAAGTTCGAAGTACTTCTCGAAGTAAATTTTATCCATTCCCTCATCGTCAAAGTCTTCATCTGCTGACTCTTCCATGATCTTCTCTTCAGGAACCTCTTCGGGATCCTCCTCAGGATCCTCTTCCTATGCATCAGCCATAACAACCATTTTCCGATCCATTTTTCCCGGTACAGATTCTGTTTCTGAGTCACTGCTGATGTCAATAGGGTCAGGATTTGTGGATGTCGTTTAGAAGTGTAAGGCATCATCTTTCTGCTTTGTCATTTCTGACAAAGACGTATGGTTGTCTATGTTTTCATTTTTGTTTGATAACTATTTGCATGATTAGGGGATGTGATTACCCGAATTATGTTTGTTATTTGATTTGGATTTGACATCTGTTTGTTTCTGTAATTTTCTGTTTTTAGCGACGATACGCTTTTTAGCGGCGATTTAACCGTTTTGACCGTCTTTAAAATAAACGAAAGTTATCGAAGAAAATATCCTGATAGAAAATTATAACTTCCTAATAACGCTCGAGTTATGAGCTTGATGGTGGCGATATTCTTAGTATGAATTTCAAACCGGTTTTAGTGACGCTCGTTTCCATCGCAAGTTTTCCGTTCGTAATTTCGGTAAAACGACGATTACGGAGGAATTGTAGAATTATAGTGTTTCATTAGGAAACTTATGTGACCCTAATTTGTCTCAATAAAATTGGAGCGAAAATGTCTAGAATGCCCTTAAAAACTTAGAAGATGCTTCATACTTTTATCTTTCTTACTTCTTGCTTTTTGTTACACACTTTCCACTAAAGTCTTCTCCCATTGGTTGCGTAGCCGCAATACATGCAAAAGCTACTTCTCACTTCTTTTCACATCACCTTTATTAATAAAATAATTCATTCTTATCCCGTATATTTATTTATTTTATTTTACCATTTTATTTTACTATTACACTATCAAAATTAACCACCCTTCATACAAAAAACAAAATAAAAATTTCCCTTCCTTGCTCCCCACACACACCGTGGCTTCACTCCCTCTGTTCACCAAATTATTTAATTTATTTACTTACCTATTTACCTACACAAAATCCCATTTACACTTCACTTTTACCATTCTCACAAAAACACAACAAAAACTATCAACAAAAACCTCCAAAAATCCTCTCACTTCTCTCTTTATATTCGAACACTCTCTGTCTCTTTACCTTCATATCAATTCAGATTTTCTTCATCAAAAACACATTCTCTCTCTTATTTAAAAAGATCAAACACCCATTTTTTTATGAACACCAAGAACATCACCAAGAACGTGAACAACACCAAACACTAAACACCACCACTATCATAACTGAAACCATCATCTTCATCCTCTTCATCTCTTCTTCATCACTATCATCTTAGAATCATCAACACCAAACTTCTACACTCTCTTCTTGCTTTACCCGAAACCACCATCATCACTCTTCAAGGGTTTTTCATCAACATCAAGCTCATTCATTCTCTTCTCCTCTTGACCATAGCACCACCATCCTTCTTATCACCTTACTGTAAAACTAGTTATTCATGGCTGAAGTAAGCACCTTGAAACCAATCTATTTTTCTAAGAGATCTAGTGACGGAGAAAAAATTGTATGTTGCTCATGTCCCTACCCTTGACCAAATAACATGTATTCTGACAAAGCCATTAGGACATGCTTTGTTTGAAAGATTTAGGTTCAAACTTAGGAATGGTGTCAAGCCCCTATCTAAGTTTGAGAGGGGGTGTTAAGTGTAGTGTTAGCTAAGTGTATTTACCTTGGCTTAGCCTATTGCTGGGTATATAAACCCTTGGCTTCACTGTGTAATGTAACTTTATTAATTTCACAACAATACATTTGACTATTTTCTTCTCTCTTGGTTCTATTTGTGTTTTCTCCGTTCTTCAAAAAGTTTCGTTTCTTGCATCTTGCTCTTGGTGCTGGTTCCGTCACAATAGTGAAAAAGAAGAAGAATGAGGATGAGAATGAGGATGAGGAACCCAAATAGAAGAGGAGGAGAAGAAGATGAAGAAGAAGTTGATGATGATGACGAAGAGGAAGAGAAGAAATCTGGTTCTCCTTTTCAAAGAAATTTGGTTCTATTTTCAAAGAAATCCAATTCGATTTTTCAACGAAATCCATTTTGTTTTTCCTTCATAAAGAGGTTCATATTTTTTTATGAAAAAACAGCGAAGGAGGAGGAAGAAGAAGAACGTAGTAATTAAGAAGAAGAAGAAGAAGAAGAAGAAGAAGAAGAAGATCGAGGAGGAAGAAGAGAAAATGGACGTGGAAGAAGAAAAAGACGATGACAATGGCGGCGGCAACGGCGGCAACGACGATGAAGGAGGAGGAGGAGGAGGATGGGGAGAAGCTAAAACAGTTGCAGAAATGGGAAGAGGAAGCGCAAGTGTTTTCACGCACTATTGGTGAGAATGGGTTTGAAATGTTTGGTTGGACTTGGTTGTGTAAAATAAGTATATATGTAGAATTACTGTTTATAATTATTAAAAGTAATTAAAATAATTAACCTAATCCTAAATTACTAAATTTTTAAAGTAATTAACTTAACCCAAAATAATTAACATAATTAACCTAATCCAAAAAAATATTTTCGGTGTTTTAAAAAATTACTATATTCAAGTATTTAACATAATTACTCTCAGCCTAATCAATTACCAAAAGTGATTAAATTAATCACATTTATATTACACAATTAGTAAAAGTGTATTTTAAAAACAATAACTAAGATAACTAAGTATTTTTCCGTGCCTCGCACGAAATATTAAATTATTTAGTATTATTATTAGTTATATATAAAATTATTAAAGTAGTAAATAATTTGTGAATAGATATGGTAATGAGTATTATAAAGATATGTATTTCTTTCGTGTTTTTTTATTATTTATAAAAAATATCTCTGATACTATTTTGTATATTTAGTTTCTATTTAATATCGTCGTTAAAATGGGTTGGACTCGTTGGAGTAGTCCCATTTACCTCGTCTGAAACATGCGGCATTTCCCCAAAAATTTTAGGCTCTAAGAATGAAAATGGAGTAGGTCGGGATAGATAATCAAATAAGCATACCCGTTCGAAACATTTATGTATTATCCCATTACTCATTCAATTATCTCATTACTCATTTAAAAATACTATTCATAACTTGATTAATTAAGACCAAAAAATAAAGGTTAGTTATATATAAACTTTTTAAATTACTGAAATAACCATCAAATTATGTATAAATTTATGAAAAATTAAATTATATTATATTTACTATCATATAGGTCATGACATGTAATGGGTGTGTTAGCCATTACTTGTCGTTGAAATACCCATTCTATTTTGGGTAGGGCATGCTATGTCCAGGTGGGCCAAATTGCCATCCCAACACGTTAAAAATGCATATTAAATAGAGTGAGCTTAATTAATTGGTGAACAATAGCGAAGTACGCTGACCCGTTTATGAAACCCGTTCCGATGGGTAATTTCACTGCATTAATTAACTAGATATCACCCTTTCATCACTTAAACACTAGCAAAATAGGTCTAATTGCACTTAGTAGTTCCTTAGGGCTGTAACTGTAATTATGTGCTATTTCGGCCAACATTTACTCTGATTTGAACTGTTTCCCGTTCCGCACGATGCCTTGATATGTGTGCTTAAGTGTTTCAGGATTTAGCAGGCGAAGTTCGGAGCGGAAGTGGCCAGAAAGAGCGAAAGGAACGAAAGGATCGCAACAAAACCTAAAAGGCCATTGCTGGACCAGATGCGTACACAACAGTGAACCCATGCGTACGCATCTAGACGTGGAAGGCACACCCAAAAGGCGGTTTCGGCACAGATGCGTACGCATAGAGAGCTTTCATGCGTACGCATCAGTGGTTTTCAGCATCTATAAATAGAGGAGCCTTTCACCATTTCAAGGGAGCCCGCTTCCATATTTAGCTTAGTTTTTAGGGTTCCATTTTAGGTTTTATTGTCCATTCACTAGCTAGAATTTTTATTTTTATTTTCTGTTTGTTTATATTACTGTTACTCTGTCAAATTTCAGTTTAATCAAATTACTTTATTGTTATTCTGTCCGTTTAATTTCCTGCAAAATACGATTTTTTATACTGTTATGCTGCCGATTTATTTTCTTGCTTTTATGATTTCCGCAATTAGTGAGTAGAGTCCTATAGTGTCTCGGCTGTGAGGTGAAATGTGCAAATGACCAGAGCTGCGAGTCCCCAATGGATCAGAGGGGAAGGAACGGGTTAATCCCGTAATGCTATTCGCAAGACGCCCCTGCTAGCATAGTGGCAGCTCCTTACCGTACGTGGTTTACCATGGTGACAACCGGCATAAGTGCTTGGGGACCTGGTGACAGCAGGTTTGACCCGGTGACAGCGGGGACCCTATAGAGTTCGTTCAGTCCCGGGCATAGATCATAGACTCCAATTAGAGCTTAGATAAGCGCAAGAGGTCCTGGTGATAGCAGGATTGTACCGGTGACAGCGGGTACTCTTGAGAGTCGTGGGCTGAATCTTTAACTCCAAGCAACATGATACATGCTTTAATGCCCATATATGAAGAGATTAGGGATTTATTTAGCTTTTATTAGTTATATTTTAGAATATTTGATTTGATTTTGTATTTTGAATTTAATGTATTTTGAAATTAGGGTTTGTAATAAGAGGTGTATAAATACCTCATAAACTATTGTAGTTGTGAAGTAATGGAGTGAGAATTTTAGTGACGTGATATCACTTGTTGGTTTCGTGATGAAACCATATGGTGTATACCAGGGATGCGTGTGATTCCATCTCTTGTTGCATCGGAAAATTGAAAGGAAGGTTGTGTGATTCACCTTCTGTTTAATTTTCAAACTCATTGTGTGTACAGCCGAGGTGTATTATATCTTTAACTGTTGCATCGAGAAATTGTATAGAAGGCAGAATGATTCGCTTCTGTTCAATTTCAATCTATCCCTTATCACAACACCTGCACCTTTGTGAGTGAACTCGGTATTGTGGGTTCGTTGCCTCACAGCTAGTTAGTCAAAGATGTGTAGAGGTTCCTCTCAAGGGGTGTATAATCGATCCGGGACATAGCAGCAATGATAGCGATGCACAGTATTTCAACTCACGGCCGGGATACTCTCTTTTATTATCAGAACTTTTACCGCCTTTACTGCTTTTACTGCTTTCAATTGCTCTCAATTACTTTCAACTGCTTTCAACCTGCGAACTGCTTTTAAACAAACTCAACTGCAACCAACTCCAATAAAAAACAAACTTTCCCTTTCGCTTCCTGAGCAGAACGATCCGAGTCCCGTACTCGGTATTTTGGTTGCACCCTGTGACATCTCTTTTTAAAACGTCCGAACGCAGTCCGTGAGAGAAGAGATGCTTTCAACTACAACGACGAAAGTATCCTCACCCGAGCGGGCGTGTCACCCGTTAACATTTTTTATTCAAAGTTTTACTTTGGGAGTTAAAAATTGGAATTTAAAAAAAATAAAAATAAATAAATTAAGGGTAAAGTATACTTTTGTCCCTATCGTTTTTTAAAAGTTTTAAAAATATCACTAACATTTAATTTAATTCAATTTTACCGTTAAAGTTTTAAATAAGTTTCAGATTTACTCTTATCCTGAATCTTTTGTCAATCAATTTTTTTCATTCCAATTATACCCCTAACCACATTTATCATGACATCATCAAATTTCCCCTTTCTCTCTCTGATGCCCATCGTTCCACCTTCAACTATGCACTTTCAAGTTTCAAACACAAATCCCCCACGCTCTCTCATCCTCCCTCATTTTCACCTTCTGTCCTCTTTTTTTTGTGCTTTCTAGCATAGTTTTTATGATATAATCAAACAAAAAAATTTGACAAAATGAATATTTCATGGATATACTTTATTCCTTTTCATCTTCCATACGAGAAAGAAATGCTCGTGTACCTCCACATGATCAAGAGCGGCTAATGATCTTTAATCACTTTTAACTTCTAAGCCAAATAATCTCTTATTCATTTTTTTTATCTTTTCCATATTCTATTTATTGAGTTGACAAATAGAAAGGAAATATGTTCAACAATGAAATTTAGACTTGGATTTTGTCGTTTAAAGCTTATAATCAAAGCAAAACAAGATTCAAGAGAAATGAGGAAAATGAGGAGGAGATGGTGTTGGGGAAAAGAAGGGCACAAAGAGGCACAGAGAAACACACGAAGGTCATTGCGGGTGGAGACAGTTGCGGTGGAGTGATAGAGGCATATGTGGTAGTTAGGAAGCAAGGGTGATGGCGTTGTAGTGTTGACCATGAAAGTTGCAAAAGTGAACAATTTACTGTATAGTCTGTAGCACAGGGAGGATGAAAGAGAAATGATGTGATGGGGTTGGAGATCATGTGATTAGGGATATTGTTGGAATAAACAAATTTGATTGACAAAAAATTGAGATTAAGGGTGAAATTGAATTTTTTTTCAAATTGGATAAAATTAAATCAAATTAAATATTAAGGGTATTTTTAAAATTTTTTAAAATATTAGGGACAAAAATTATACTTTATCCATAAATTAATAATAAAATGGACCAACCCGTTTAACTCATTGAGTAACCATAACCAGATCTTGCTGAAAATTTTAAACTGTAAACAAAATAGGCTTAAACAAATTAGCCTGATGGCTTATGCAAACGGGCTTAAATGGGTCAGGTTGACCCATTTGACATCACTACTATTTTATTATTTGGACAAAAATGATGGATACCAATAATGTCCACATAAATTACACTTAAAAATAAAAAATATAACATAATCCAATATAATTTAATAACATTTAATATAGTGTTATACAATTCAAATATAATTTAATATATTATAAAATAATATTAAATATACGCACACGTTAAATAAAAATAATTTTTAATATAATAAAATAACATGATTCTTAATAAATTCATATTTATGAAAATTCAAAGAATTTTCATATGATAAGAAATCAAATGAAGTAAATCAATTAATTATCTAAGAATGTATAAATATATTATGCATGTGGTCATTAAAATGGGCGGAAACTATCGAGCTAGTCCAAACTGTCTATGATGGGAGGAGTTTTTCCTAAAAGATTAGGCTCATTAAAAATGCGGGTTAAACGGATTAGTCCGATTAATTCAGAAAAATGTCTGGTTAAATGAGATATTTCATAGGCTAAATGTGCAAGTCTATAATGGGAAGAGTTTTTCCCAAAAGATTAGGCCCATTAAAAATGCGGGCTAAACGGATTAATTCGATTAACCAAGGAAAAATACCAGGTTAAATAAAATATCTCATGGGCTAAATGTGCTAGTCTATATAATTTTTTTTAATCTGTTAAAAAAATTAAACATATATAGTGTATTTTTTAATTTTTTTTGAAAATAAATAGACTACCCGTAGAGTTGACCATAAGCGATCATGTTGAAAAATTATAGTCTATGAATAAAGCGTGCTTAAGCGGCATGCCTAAATTTAAATAAGTCGAGCTAGTCTCTTTTGATCGACAATCTTAATCATCTACTTTAAATTAAATCAATACATAACATATTATTGTTAGTATATTTTTGTACAATCTAGACTTAATAAAAAAAATATATAAATAGTTTTTTAAAAAATAAAATATGTCATTTTAAATTGCAATTAATAATAATATTAATGAAATAAAATATTAAAATAATATTAATAATTTAACTAAAATATAATATTATTAGAGTAAAAGGTTGCAAGATCTGGTATTAATCAGTGATATTAATTTATTAATTATTCTGAACAATTAATTTTAGAGTGAATAATCAACGTGGCCCTAATAATTACTCTCAAGGGACCTCGAGGTCCCTGATAAAAAAACACACTCTTTCTGGTCCCTATTTTTTATTTGTGAAACTTTTCGACCCCTAATCTTTTAGCTCGTGAGACATTTTGACCCCTCATGATATAATAAAATAGGGGCCGGGGAGTCTTATAAATGAAAGATCAGGGGCTAGAAGGGTGTGTTTTTTTTCAGGGTCCTCGTTGTCTTTCGATGTAATTGTCAGGGATCTCGTTGGTATTTTTTTCTTCTTAATTTTATATTATTTAAGTTAATTCATTAATTGATTTAATTTAATGATTTAAGAAAAATAAATTGAGAAACACTCAATAGTATGCCATGTCAGTGCTCTATTATTAAGTATATAAATTCAATTTTAATATTATACAATAGATAGATATAATAGATAGATAATAGATTTTAAGTGTATAACTAGCCATCAATTAATGTTTGAAACAAAAATATCTCAAGTCAATTTCATGAACGTTATTGCTTCTTAAAACATAAAACATCATCCGACGTTCTAATCTGATTTCTAATTCTAATTGGGCGAGAAGTACGTTATCATGTAAAAGGGCACCTGTCCCTTGGCACCACAACGTGGCCACTGATGCTGCTGACGCCAATATAAGGGACATTTTTGTCATTCCGCTTTCTCAGGAGCACAACTTGCTATATATCCCAGCAACTGGTCAGCAAAACACACTACTGCTCTCAACCGCCCAAGTAACCAGAAAGAAGAAGAGAACCCACAAAGACAAACTCGAATTATTTATATTTTCCAAGAAAAAAGAAAGAAAAAGAAAAAGACACTTTATTCATTCATTTTTTCAAATTAAATTCCAGTTATATGGTGAGGATAGATATGCTGTGGATGAAGTTGGATATATCGTATATGATATGATATCCCCTTGAAAATTGTGACCATGTGATTTACAAAACAAAAAAAGAGCGATATATTTGTTGTTATTATTATCTTGTGTTTTGTTTTTTTGTAGCGGTTATATCCAACTTGGTTTTCTTATGGAGAGTTTCATCATCACTACGGAAGCGTGTCTTTGAAGTGGCGTCTTTGCTTTGCTTGACCTTCACGCTTTCTCTCTTTCTGGTAAGTAGTGATCGTACACTCTATCATCTTATGGTCAATTTAGTTTCCTGATTTTAGGGTTTATCTATCTCTCCCTCCTTCTGGTTTCTTCTCTGCAGTTTCGGGTTTTGTGTTTAACGTGATTGAGCGTTTTGTAAAAAAGTTGAATTTTGTGCTTGGATCATAGTTCTGCAGCTAGAGATAGAGTTCAGATTACTTTCTCGGTTCTTTTTGAGTTGTGGTTATGCTTTGAAATTTGAAGGTGTGATTTCTTTTTCGGTGGCGGTTGTTGAGGAATGGAATTGCTTTAAATTCTGTAATATATGATATGATCTGTTTCTAACTCTGGTAGATATAGTACTTTTTTACTTAATCTGCGAGGTGATATGCGTAATTGATGGATAAATTTTGGGGAAAAGTGTAGTAATAACAGGAATTTGAGTTTGGAAAGTGAAACTTAGTACAAAGACAAATGCTGTGATTTGGCTCTTTATGAGAAGGAAACTTCCCTCTGTTTTTTATGGTGGGGCATTGGGGTATGAGTATGATTGGGGGCCCCTAATACAAATTGGTTATCTTCGTGTTGATATTCAAATATGATGTGTTTCTTGTCATTGAAGTTATAAGCATCTTCCATAGACTCTAGTTTTGCATGGAATATGGCATTTGGCAGTTTTGGACCTTATTATTCACTAAGATCTTCCTCTTTCATTCTTGTGATTAAAAGCACTACCTTCTTTTGGTTGGATGTTTATTAATTATTATGTTGCCAGATTATAGCTTCGATCACAGATGAATGATTTTCTTTACTAAGTCTTCTATGTGATAGAGACTCAACTGTTACTCTGTTTGGGTTCTTTCCCATTCATTTGACTAGGAAGGTTCCCTCTTAGCAAACAATATGATGTTATATGTTGATAGATATATAGCCATTCATATACCTCCTCCAATCAGCTTAAGTTTTTGGGACAAGTGGTTTTATGTCATATATAAAGGGGGAGAATGAAGTTGGTTGTATTGGCTTAGTTTTATAAGAGTGAAGCCATGTAGTGGACAAGGTTGAACTGAAAACTGTGATTTTTTTTTAATTTTCTTACCTTCTCCTACTAATCTACTATTAGAGAATGAGATGAATAAGCATTTAAAAGGAAAGCTAATCACGGAAAGGAGAAAAGAACAATCAATTAACTATAATTTTCATTTTATACTTTGCAGGTTTGTGGTTGCAGTCATCAAAGCCCTTGTCATGGGTACCATCATTGAAGATGACTCATTTACTAAGCCCTTAGGAAGATGGCCCGTCTTCTATTACGGCATGGGACACATGCTTAACGACATTACGGCTGCTTGTTGGTTCACCTATCTATTATTATTCTTGACAGACATCGGGCTTTCACCAAGGTGCAATAACCTTTTGTTGTTCATATTTAGTTTGTTGGACTTGTCAAAGAATATAGTTATCTTTTGTGCAAAATCTTCTTAATTGATAGAGTTTTGATAGATACATTGACAGGAAGCAGCTTTGATTGTCATGGTCTAGCCTAATAATGACCGGACATAGATTTGCAAAATCAAATTAATTTAGTGGTTGGTAGAACACAAATAATTGATGCACAATTAGTCAATTACAATATTTTGCAAACTTTACTAGCAAATGTTCCGATGTGGTAAATTGATAATTGATAATAACATAATTCATTTAGCCTGCTTCAGGCATGAATTCTCGAATTGGGTTGGGACATGAACCTGTGAACATACTACAGATACACATTAACACAAGAAACATCTTTGCAAGAGGCACATTATGTTGGAATGTTAATGTTACAACAAATGATTTTCAAGTTGTATAACATTGTTAATTTTGAATAACTTGAGAAAAGCATTCTATTCTAATATCTTTGACGGAATCTGTCATGGTTTCATATTTTGTGTACCTGATATTTCTTTTTCCCCCTTTCATAGGGATGCAGCGGTTGTGATGCTTTCAGGTCAAGTGGCTGACGGATTTGCCACCATATTTGCTGGTGAACTGGTAATGATCGACACATTATATTTTCCTTCATTGTTGAGAAATTATTCATATGCTGCTGTTTACATAACCATCACTATTTCATAAAATAGGTAACTTCATTATTTCTCAGTTCTTTTTCATCCAAATTCCTTGTTTTAATTAATCTTCATGATGTTGTGGATTTTTGTGTGGAAGAAACTGGAAGAAATATTTATCTGCCCGTTACTTATTTAATATCTCTCTTTCTACCAAGGTTTTATATGTTCTCGAGATCTTGTATTGATAGAAATGCTTGTTTCTGTTGTCTGGCTTTATAGATAGACAGATTTGGGCATTTCAAGGTTTGGCATGCTGCCGGATCCATATTGGTGGCTGTTTCTTTTTCTTCTGTTTTTGGAGGTTGTCTACCATGTAAAATCTTTGCTACCAACTCTAAAATGTTCGAAACTGCAAGTTACAGTGTATTTGCAGCAATCTTCAATGTAGGCTGGGCTGCTACTCAGGTTTCACACATGTAATATTTTCCACATATTTACCATCCTTTTATTTTTTATTTTTATTTTTCATTTCTAGTTGAACATAGTCCTTCAATTCCAAACATCAAAATATAAGCAGTTGGCTGTTGCTTTTGTCTTTAAAGTGTTCTTACCTCTGCTCTTGGCAACATAGACTAGAGATTTGAATTATTTATATTTTTGGGATTCCTTTGTCCAAATATTTAGATTAGCTGAATTTTTGCTGTTATATACATACCATTCACATGAAAATTTTCATTGCGGACAAAACAAATGATACTGGTTGTCTTCTGTCTGTTAAGCAGCTTAATTGTTTGTTGCAATTATTACTTCATTGAACACAGTAAATCTCAATGAACCCTCCAATTTTATAAGTTTCTTGGTTGAAGCAATTGCTAATGCAATTCTTAACAGGGTTAATGGTTATGTAAATCTTTTCCTAAGTGGGACACCAAGATTATTATTATCTTATGAATTCATCAATTGCTTCTTGAAGGTCCATGGTGACTTGCATCACGTTGAACTCAACCAGC
>JASCZI010272071.1:0-14914 GCA_036250425.1 Stylosanthes scabra
AAAAAAAAAAAAAAACCTTCCAAGGTGGAGCTGTTCTCCTAGTAGTAAGGAGCCCAAAGCAGCAACAATGATCATGCAGAGTGGATTAAAAGATGTTACAAACACTGGTCCTCTGCTTTGCATTACTAACGCTTGTATATAATATGCTATTCCTGAACTCACTATTCCCTGATGACATTTATTTTCACCAATTAACAACACATTATTTAATAATTAAGTAATAATGTTGATTAGAATTATATATATATATAAAATAAAAGAAAATATATATAGTAGTGGTACTAACAGTGTAGAGAGGACCATAGAGGGAGTAGTTGAAGCCAATTGCCCATGCTTGAGGGCGACGATCTGAAATGAGAGCAACCACTGCACTTTCAAAAGTACCCGCCAAGCATATCAATGATGATAGTGATAGTTCTGCTGGATATCTTCTCACCGTTATCGACTGTTTTTATTCCACATTCACATTCACATCCACATTATTTTATTGTACGTTAGAATCACAAGAGATAGTATATAACAATGATAATTAAATTGAAAGAAAAATATCACTCTTAGATAAAATAAGTCATTTGACAATTTTTTTTTAATAACTGATCAGTCATCATTGTCATAACAAAATTTGATCATATGAGATTAAATTTAATCAACAAAATTGCTCCCGAATTTTTAAATCACTGATAAAAAAAATATCCATAAATTTTGAAAACGACATCATTCAATATTATTAAAATATAATAAATTAATTCTAAACTAAAATTATCGAGAAACACATTTATCATTTTTATAATTTATAAATATTTTTGTAAGCGTTTTAAAAATTTAGAGATAATTTTAACGGTTAAGTATATTAACTTATTACTTCAAATACAACATTTTTTTTCACATGATTTCGCATGCAATCTAATAATAATAATAATAATAATAATAATAACAATAGTAGGTAATAACTAATAATTAATTAATGAAGAAGTTCTATCAATATATTTATAAGCTAATAATTAATTAATAAATAATAATAATAATAAATAATGAATTATAAATGAGAATTCATATATTCTTATTATATAATAATTTATACCTGCAAAATGTAGAAACAAGACCAAGCGACACAACCAAGGAATATGAAAAGTGTGCCGGTGATCCAGTTTTTGTGATTATCAAGAGAGTGGGTCTGAGCATTCTGATGGATTGTGTTTGATGAATGAAACAAGTTGAATGCAGGGCCTTTATAAAGTGTCATCAGCATTGCCCCTCCAAATGTCACTAATGTTCCAACCACTTTTGCTTGACTCCTTATCTCCTTTATTTTTATGCGCTCCATCCTGACAAACACAAATTAATATAATTAAAGTTCTGCCCATTTATTATTGTTATTGTATTTTAAATAATAATCACAAAAGATTATATAAAATTAAACTCAAACCGTTTAACATAAAAGTAAATGAAAAAGAAAATATACATTATATAAAAGATTTTAGAACGAACACAAATATATAAGAAATATTCGAAATAATTATAATACACAAAAAATAATTAACAATACATAAAAGCGAGTATTTTTTTCGTTAAATATCTTTGAAACGCATTCTTGTTGCATCAAATTTTTTATATATACTTTTCAGCTAAAATCTTTTACTCTTTTAGGTGTACTTTAATTTTATTGAATCCCTAGTTAAAATAAATGGTGCAGAGTGTGTGCTCCCAAAAGATACAAATGGGCAAGCAGCATGGTGCATGGTTGTTTAATAGAGAAGTAATGATTTAAATGATTTTTACCTGAGAAGGACTGCAAGCACAAAGGTGACAGAGGGCACAGCGTTCATAACAGCTGATGCAAATGAAGCCGAAGTGTATTGCATCCCCAAGAAAGTGAAACCTTGATCAATCACCGGCCTGATAAAACATTCAATCATTCATATATAATACTCACTTTTTTATCATCAATATGCACAAATTATCATTAAATTGCTTATATCAAAAGTTTAAACAGATAAAATAAAAAAATAAATGGTATTATATCCATTACAAACTTTTTATAGTGTATAAAAAATAAGTTTTAATTTTAATTTGTTTGAATAACTAATTATTGTTTTTAGTCTTTGGTTTTAGTATTGAAAAAAGTTTGTTTCATACAGCACAAAAAAGAAAATTAAAATTGTACGTGAAATTGAAAAAACAAATTAAAAGCGTAAAATAAAAAATCATAACGAGATTTGAATTATAAACTTGTTTAAGACTTATTATTAGTAGAAATTTTATGAAATTAGTTAACTAAATTAAAATTGTAATATGAAAATGTTTTAAGAGTTAAATCTGTATTTTAACTACTTTGTCTATGGGTCATGGTTTATATTATTAAGATGAATGTCAACATTCTCATGCATCCAATTTACGCTAGAATTGTTAGGGGGAAATGCATGGATAATGAAATAATGAGTGTACATCAAGTGTCAACAGATCAGACTAACTCATAATAATTTATATTTAATTCGTGCATATTATTAGTGTGTTGCATGTCATGAATGATATTTTTTTTTAAAAAAAACAACAACAAAGGTTTTAGATAATTACTCTAGAAATCCAAGAACAACTATCTGAAAGAATACAGAGATTGTCATCTTTGGCCTCACTTTCCTGCAAACAATTATACCCAGATAGTTAAACAAACTAAAGTAATCTCTAGTGACAAAGTAAACAGATAAATAAAAGAAGTAATTATCCATCAGTTTATGATTAAATTTACAAGACGTTCAAAATAATAACTCTATCTAGATACTGGATACATACATATATGATATGTTAACATTTAAAACGAACTGTTTTTGGACACAAAACGTAATAATCCAACAATAATAAAAAAAGGAAAGGAAATCGCATATATAATATGAAACAAAGATAGTGGTCTTTATTTTTACTCTTTTCTCCACGACTCCATGTTATTTAATTACCACAAAAAAAAAGTTGAATAAATAAATATATATAATTGAAAAAATAGCACTTATTTTTCTCTATAAAAAATGATAGCAGATATTTTGACAAAATCAAAATACAAAATTCAGGAGTCATTAGAGAATATAAAAAAGAATAGCAACCGATGTTATCTACTAAAATATACAGTTTTTTTTCTTCGTTTGAAAATAACATGTATAAAACGCGTGGTACACACCTTTCAAAAATCAATGCAAAAGGAGCCAGGGACAAAGCAGCGATGGCATTACGATATACAATAAACACCAAACGATTCATTCCATGGTTAAGGCTAGCCATGGTGAAGAGGTATGTCCCTGCCATCCCAAATTGCAATCCTACAGTTAGCAAATAAGGCCTTGCCTTATTAATCACCTTCCCAAACTTAGCACCACATAAATGTTCCATCCTCTCTCTTTTATTTATTTCCCCTTTCACAATGTCACAAATGTTGCAGAATGTGTATATATGTTGTTACCAAAAAAATGAAGATAAAAATACAAGTGTTAGAGATGGATGCACTTTTGCTATACGAAATTTGCAAAATGGATGGGGTTCCTTATAAACACCAAAGAGCAATGATTAAGACAAAAAACACACGCCACTATTTTGAGCAAGTTGATAAGAGTGTGATGGCGCTCTATAAAGTTTGCTTTGCTCACTCTAATCAAATTTCTCATCTCCTATAAAGTTCCCATCCACCAAATATTATTATTATTATTATTATTATTATTATTATTTTTTTTTTTTTAAAAAAGCAAAATTGTTTAGTGGAGTACCCTGAGACTGCCTCACCTTCTTGGTGTTTTAACTATTAATGAGTCAGATTACACTTGGCATAAATTGCATGCACAAATTTTCATCTACGTGCATACCCATGGATTTTAATTTGCTTGTGGCAATTAGTGTCACATTTTTCACATTTACAGTGTGCCATAAATTAAATAACAAAAATATTTAAAAGATAACAGAAAGTCAATTCAAATAATCTAAAGTTATTATATTATTTTGAATTTTTTAATTATGCTAGAATAACTGAATAATATTAAATATAATAAATGTATAATTGTAGATATTATTATAAATAAAATTATCAGAAAGTTAAGTTAATTTTAGATTACTGTCTCCTAAATATTATTGAATAAATAAAATACAATTCTTCCTCCAATTCATAATATTTGTCAGTTTTGTTATTTAATAATTTGTATTATCAACATACAATAATTGATTACAAAATTATTGTGTTTAATCACCATAAAAGAAAAAAAATTATTATGTTTAAACAAAATCTATAGTATAAATATTAGCTGAATTAGACTATTTCTCGCGCATTGCGCGAAGTGTTAAATCGCTATGCATATCTATTAGAAAAAAATTTACGATATTATCTGAAAAAGTAAAATATTTAAGGCTAGTAATATATAGGTTTGTTACGTCTTGTTTCCCTTTTATAAAATCTAAATTGAAAAAATGTTGTCCTTTTTTTTCTATAATTTTTTTTTAAGTTGCTAAATCTTTTCACAATCATTATATTATTATAATGTCTTTGATCAACTCACTAAACTAAACAATTTGTCAATTAACTAATTTATAGTTGATAAAAAAACTTAGTTATGCACTTATTAAGTTTAATAAAAATACAAAAAAAATTAATTAATAACAAAATTTTCTTTTAATTTTAATTTTAATTTTAATTTTCTTTTAATTTTGAAAACATAATATTTCAAATTTTATATTTGAAATTCAAAAAACTTTTTTATGGTAAAATTTATTTTAAATTTTTATACTCTTTCTTGTAAATCTAATGGTTGAAAATTTTAATTTGAAATTAATAAATTTAATCTTTATCCCAAAATATTATTTTATTTTTTTATATGGTCTTCCATTTAATGATGAATTCATGGAATGCGCTAAGGTAATGAGACATGTCAATTCATTGAAGAAGGAAGAATTTGTGCTAAATTTTTAAGAGTTGGACACTTATCATACATAGAAACTAAACAATTTCCATAGAATTTGATTTAGTATGACTATAGAAAATGAAGAAACGATATGTTATAATCACTGGCCATTTCTGTATGACAGAAGAAAACGAGAAAAAAATATTATATTATTTGTTAATCTTCTAAAAAAATACAATATCTAAAAAAGCTTTTATTTAAATAAGATTACAAATTCAAACTCCAAAAGAAATTATTTATTAATTTAACTGTGAATTAATATATTAAAAAGGATAAATCAACTTTTTTTTTTTTTTTTTTTAGATACTGTAGTATTTACCTAAATGTTATCATGTGTTTAGATTTTTTTCCCATAGCGATTGTTATTGTAAAGTTGAAGAAATATGAAACCAGTCACCCTCTTAGTATATTAGTCAAACATATGTTGATTTTTGTAAACGTTTTCAAGTTTTCTTTTCCCTTCTTTAATATTTCCGTAAACAAAACAATTTAATAAAGATCTGTAGCGAATATTTAGAGTAAGCAAATATATGGTCCAAGAACACGTCACGTTTAAATAGTGCTTGCACACACTAAATTAATTAATAAGATGTGTTCAATAATTCTGTAGAAGAGCTCGAGAAGTTCTCAAACTCTAAACCACATTATTGGACTCCAATTTGTGATATGTATATATGAATTAGAGTTAAACTTTAAAGTGGTACAAAGATTATTAATGAAAAACGGTTTGTTATATGTACACAAATACATTCATATATTTATCTGAAAATATAGCTTCTATAATTTTGTCGTAACTCAAAATCTTTTATGTTAGACTTTATTTATTATTTTTATGCTTGGTACATAAATTTATTAAGTATAAAAATATATGAATGGATAGATAAATATATGTAAATCTAGATTTATTCTAATTAAAATATGAAAAAATATTTCAGTCTTGTTACGGATTAAACTAAGTTTCTAAAACAAAAGCTGTGGGAGCAAGTTATCCCTAAAGGTATTATAATACAACAATCTGTGGATTATTTCGGTGATTAAGTTGTAGCCAAGTATATATGATTTTGTTATTAAGTATCATTAATGGGGTTTCAACATTTTTATATCTTCCACTATACCATCCAGGCCAATCCAACAACAATACAACTATATACTTAATTAGTTTTTTTTTTGAGACTTTGTTAAATTAGAAAACTTCTATATATAATTAAATATTTGGGATAAGGTAATAATTAGATTTATGAGAATTTTGATTAGTTAATCCTCTAAAAAAGATGTCAATTAAATCCTCCACTATAACAAATCTCGTATACTTTAATTTATATTATTAAATAAGTCCTATTATTTCAAGAGCATTATATATTTTTTAATTTACTAACTTTCTCCTCGTCCTAGAGAAGCATGATTCATCTAACACTTATAACTAAGCAACAAGAAAACATAAAACTTGCTAGAAACAATTCGCAGCAGGATAAAATTGGGAGGAGATAAAAGAATACCCAGGAAACACTAGTTAGGAGAAACAAAAGCACCTCATTCATATCATATGCAACATGCATATGCCATACAGATTTACGGAGTTAGTCACTTGCTCTGATACAATTGAGCGTGATCCAATATTTACATAGAGTCTAAGTTGATTTTATTAGAACTGAGATTAGGTGTGTATAACTTAATCCTAAAAGTTAATTTATAGAGTGAAATATATATTACATTTATAAATTTTGAAGAGTCTGTTATTATTATGGTAGATATAAGACTTGTAATAAACTTTTTTCACATCTAGAGACGATGATCTAGAGGTTAGAACGCAAACATGAAAATGTGATGACCCAACAACATGAGATCGAATAGATTCTAATATGATACCAAATCATATTAGAATTAAAATTAGTTTGGCCTAATTTAACCCCAACAAATTAAACCTAAAAAGTTTATGTATGAGTCATCCATATCATCTTTTAAGTAGTTAATTTTTGAAGTTGAATTACACTCATTTAGTTTTAATTCTAATATATTTAAATAAATTTTATTAAAGGCTAAGATACTGAGTAAATATGTACATAGAATACATATTTATTCATTACAAACAGAAAAAAAAAGAAAAAAAAAAAAAAACAAGAGATCCACACCATGATTTTTCACTCACACTCTATACTTTCTGCATGATTTTAATATGTACGAGAGGGTGTGCACCTTATTAAAAACCACTTATACATATAATATTTCTCTGTAATTAGATGATGGCTATCGTGCGTATTAGTATATAAAATAAGTACATATTTAGGAAATTTGTAACCACTTATACTTACACATTATTGACTTCAACATTAATTTCTGTATATATATATATGGTTGTTTCCAATTCAGCATGCATGATGAAAAGTCGTGTCTTAAACCAATTGTCTCTCTCTTTTCGTGACAACTACCACCAGAAACTTTAAAATTCTTTCCCTCATATGTTTTCTTTTAATATTTTTTTTGCGTGACTTCTTTAAAATTCTCTATCTGAATATTTGATAAATTAAATTAAAAAAGAAAAAAGAAAAAGAAAAGGAGTTCACTAGTCCTAACTCCTAAACTAAGGACACACAGCCATTTGTCAGTATTGAGACTCATTTAATTTCCCGCTCAAAGTGACACAAGCATGTGATTAATGTGTGACTAACTCTTTAGGAACACATCTCACGGTCAAAGCAAAAAGCCTTGAGCAACGAATCATTTATCAATTTAAATTCATGTGATAATGTTAAAAAAATGATTTTTGAAAATTATGTATAAATTAATTTATTTTTTAAAGTTTGATAGTTCAATTTTGTCATGTTGAAGGAGATATGTGAATTACCCCAACTTTCTATATATGAATGGATGCTTTATTATTTTTAGGATTTGAGATCGAAGTGTAAATAAAACAAAGTTAAGACTAGAATTGTGTAAACCATGGAGTTAGGGTATAGGTATTTAATTTGGTATGATTTGATTGGTATCAAGTGGATAACAAAATTCTGGGGGTAATTTTCTGGGTCAACTTGTGGATTAAGAAAGTTGTTGGGGATAATTAGCATAAACTAGGATGTTTGACAAAATTGAATTAGGGTTTAAGGTTTAAGATTTGGTAATTGTATTATCAAATAATGTAATTTTATAGAAAAATATTCGCAAAAGTGTATTTATAAAACGTATCGAAAATAAAAGTGTGATTATGAAAACTTTTGAGACAAAAACGTAAATGTAACAAGTTTTGAGTTTAAAAGCAGTGTAATTACAAAAGAGCCTTAAAACAAAAGCATAATTTAGAAAATGTATGAATGGACACAAAATTTCAAGATTTACATGGTTAAAGTACCCAAGGTTCAGAGGCACGCATTAGACTTGACTAATGTATCAAATGTTTTGCTTGGCAATTTTAAGCATACATCAAAACTAAATTTTGCCCAATAATATACCATGTTGATTGACAAATGTGATGTCAACCATACTTGAAGAGATAATTTTAATATATAGAGAAAGGAGAGGGATCTAGAGCCACTTTTGCAAACTACTAACACTCAAAACAAAATTTGTGTTAAGTTTTAATATATTTTTTTTTGTTAAACGAAAAATTATGAGACTTTTTTTCGATTTGTCTCATCCCGAATGTAGCATAAATAAGCACGCAGTCTTGCACACAGATATATCCTGGCTCATCCATAAAGTATTATATTTATCTGCTTTTAATTTTCACCCCAACTATGACTATAGTAGAATTTCACTATAATTTCATAGAACTTACATTTACCAATTCCAAAAAAATTCAACCTAATCCTATCTAGGAATCACTCAACCCTCTCACAAGGCTTACTAAACCAACTTATAACTTAGATTCTTCCACTAAGTGTTTTTCAACTTAGCACGGGGAACCTCTCAAACTTATCATTACTTAAAACATAAATTACATCAAAATTTGACATAATAAAGGTTTTTCCCCAAACCTATCTCTATTGCATTTTCTCTCTTTGGGTTTTACAAATGAAGCATAAGGAAAAGTATAGGTAACCAATATTTTTTTAACCAACAAATCAACCAATAAAAAATAGAACATCTGTAACCATTATTTACAGAACGTCCACAATAAAAGAAATAAAACATCTGAAACCTAAAGCAACCAACAATCTACAAAAGAAACAGAACATCCGAAACCTAAAAAAATAAAACATCCAATATAAATTATTGGCTGATATTGACTAATTTTTTATTGGTTAGATAATATTTATTGGAATCACAATTACCTTTTTTTCTCACTTGGATACAAGAAAGATAAACTCAAAAATCATGATATTCAATCAACAAAGTGAAGGAGTTGAAGAATGCAATAATGCATTGAAAAATAACCAATATAATGTTCTCTCTCCTTGCCTCCAAAGTTTGGCTGCGTATCCTTGTTATATCAAGTATATTGCTTCAAAATATTGAAGCTTTGCAATGAAAATGCAGCAACAAGAAGGTGAATGTGTTGCATTGAAATGCAATTCTACTATACATTGTTACTTTAGAGAGCTGATCTTGGTTAAGTTGCTCCATATTGTCCTTGTTATTTGTGCCTTTTGCTAGCAAATATTATTCTTGTTGTACTACTAAAACAAAACACTCAGTATTTTGCTTTGGTTCCATGCTTTTTTTATTTTCCTTCCATTTGTCTTTTATGCTTTCTCTTTTTTGTGCTAATTAACTTGATGAAGAGAGAACTTCTTCTCCCTCTTGTGATGCCACACCCGAAACAAGAGTAGCTAGACTAAGACCATATAGTAGCATCATTTCTTTTCATATTTGTGTCCAAGATTTCTGATGCGTATGCATTTTTAATGGTTTTAGGCACTAGTTTCTGGTGTTTTAAGTAAAGATTTAGCACAATACTCAAATAAATTAACTTAATTCTTCATTAAATACAATCTTAAGTATTTTGATATGTTTTACAGGAATTACAAGAAATTTCAAAGTGGAGAAAAGGAGATAACTTAAAGAAGAAGAAAACAAGAAACTGAGGCTCACCTTGGAACATCATGAGTCACGTTTGGACCAAGTCTCAAATTTGGCCCAAACGTGACACATCCAAGGCTCACCACACTTCATTATGTCACGTTTGAGCCAAGTCCATGCTTGGCTCAAATGTGACACAAACGTGGGCTCCTTAAGCTTCAACAAGCTCATCCAAGTCACCATAAGGTCACGTTTGGTCCATGCCTAGACGTGGTGTAACACCCCGATTTTCAGCATGTCGCGACACTGTTTATAATCGGAGCATTATATTTCCTAGCCTAAAAATTTCTAAACTCTAAAATCATATTATTATATATAAGCCTGTCAGAGGAAAACGTTATAGCGTCAAACAAATAATAGCAAACAACATATAATGACTCCTTCATTATAAGCGAAGAAATCCCAAGATAATGTATATAAATATAAGACTTTATTATCCTTACAGACCCAAGATACCTAACTGTAGAAGAATTACTCGACCTGACCTCACAAATGTCTCCTAAGCTAGGACACGGGACTACAACAGAAAATAAAAGACAGCAACAACAACAGCATCCTAAGCCTCTAACGTACTATAAGCGAGGCATTCTAAGAACTCAGACCCGACAACGGTGTCTGCCAAACTCCAGATAGATCATAACTCGAAGCGTTACGACCGTCAGACTATCGGCCAGATGCCTCCTCCGGTGAATCCGGTACCGAAGCTTGACTACTACGAAGAGGTGAAGGCTCAGGACGACGCTCCAGATCCTTGATGAAACGCAGGTAATCCTTAGTAGCATCGATGTCCATAGGTAGAGAAGGTGAAGCGGGAATTTCTTCTTCGGGATCTTTCTCTTCCTCCGATTTCTCTTCTTCCTCTTCCGGATTTTCTTCCGCCTCCGGGTCTTCCTCACTAGACACTTCCTTCTTGATAGAGGGGTCTAATTAGGGGAGTTTTGGCGATAAAATTCATGCTAAAAAGGATACCTCATCAATACTTTTTCACATATTTACTAGTGATTGACCAAGGTTTTCCATCTCTTGCTTATTTATGCTCTTAAATTGATTAATTGTTAAAATAGCTTCCAAAGTGCATAAATTATTGAAATCTTCTCCCACTTGGTGCATTGATGTGTTTGCTAGTGAATTTTAGGCCCAAAGTAGAGGAGAAGAGCCCAAGGGAAGCTAGGAAGAACAAAGAAAGCAAGGACATTGGACAAAAAGGCAAGGAGCCCAATCAGGCCTGACCGCGCGATCGCGCGCCCCAAACAGCGCGTCCGCGCCCCCTTTCTTAATGAGAAAGTTTTCCGTTGGTGGTGCGCTCGCACGCTTCAGATGGCGCGGCCGCGCCACCCCATTTCTTAACGGTGAAGTCAGCACTGATGGCGCACCGCGCGATGAAGGTGGCGCGCCTGCGCCATAGCGTCAGGACACACTTAAATAAAAGTTAAAATGTGGATTTCACTTTTTCGGGCCAAGGCCTAGCCCTTTCCCAAGCCCAATTCGACCAATATAGAGGGAGAACAGCTGAAGACACAACAAGCTTTCTCCATTAGAATCAATTTTAGCTTAGAATAGTTTTAGAGAGTTTTTGGGAAGAATTCCATTTTTCCCATTTTCTCTTAGTTTATTTTCATTGTTCTTCACCTCTAGGATCACCATTACCAACCAAATTTTTCTTTTATTACTTGTTTCGTGTTTGACTTGTGGATACTTGTTCTCTTTAATTCAAGCTTTTGTAGTTTCTTCATCATATTGCTTGCTTATTTTTATGCTTCTTATCATGTCTTTCTTTTATGCCTACCATGCATTGATGATATGTTTCTCATAGTTTTGGAGTAGTGATCTTGTGCTTTGGTCATGGGTTGAGGTGTGGATGATATTAGCCACTAATCCCTAAGGACAAAGATGGGTTAAGCCCAGGGTTAAAACTGTTCCGTTGACGCTAGGCTTTCGCTAGTGATGATTGAGTCCTTAATGAGGTGTACTTGATGGATTATTCAAGTTCCAAAGACCTAGGACCTTCGTACTAGATGAGTTTCCTAGGACTTGCGGGACATGATTAATTCCACCCACTCGACCATTAGATAGAGTGTGGCTTTCTTGGTTTACGTGACAACCATCTATAACTGGGATTAGTGGTGTTCATAGGGACACACAATACCTCAACCCAAGACCAAGCACCTTTATTTCTTATCAGTTAATCAATCTCTCGTTTCTGTCACTTTTCTTGACACACACACACATCTTTGCAACCCCAAACAACTTCACAACCAAAGTTCGACCACACTTCAACTCCTAGGGAGAACGACTCGAGTCATGTACTAGGTTATTTTGAAAATTGGTTGCAATCTCTTGTGACACCTCTTTTGTTGACGGAAACGTTTTGGTTTCGCAACTCAATTGGTTCGGGTCGCTACGACGATCTATCTCCCTCTTCGTTCTTACGAACGTGGAGGGATCACAAATCTAACTTGTTTGTGATACCGGGATGCCCTTTTCCATCACGCTCCATCCCTCCAATCCCCTTTTCATCATCTCCCTCGCACATCCAACCTTCAGACGACGGTATGAGTTCCCAACTCCTAGGCTTCCTCAACGAGCTACTAGCCATCCCATAACGGAAAGAGCTAGTCCCCTTGACAGATGAAGTCGAGCATACACGCTGAGTTGACGGCATTCCCCTCAGAGAATACTGCGGTGTTGGACGTCTAGACGAATGAGACCTTGGACGTCTAGACGAATGAGACCTTCTGGTAGATGACTTCTCATCCTTGGAAGAACTAAGGACCTTGTCTGCCATCAACATCTCGATCGGGATCTCGTACGGACGATCAGGATTAAACCTAACACTATGGAGAGGATGAACGAAGGATTCATCATCAAAGTGATAGCGTCTGATCTTAAATGTTCCCAGCTCCGCATCGGCCTTCGTGTCGTAGTCCTCGTACTCGTAGTAGATGACGCCATTTCCCATCGACGCATGGGTAAAATAAAGAAGACGGGGGTGATAACTTATCATTCCCAATAATCTCCTAGGTTAACTAAACTATCCTAGGGGCTCACGTCACGTAGGTACAGTTCACAGATAGCAGGGGAAAACATAGAGTTATTCAAAGCAAAGAAACCCAAGAAAGCAAACACAAACAAATCAATCAAGATAATTAAATGCGAATAAACACACACAAACGAATGCGTAAACAAGAATGATGCATGCCTGGTCCTAGTGCAGGCCATGAGCTCATGCGCCGGTTGGCTTCCCACGCCCGACGATTACTGAGGGATAAAACCCAAGTATGGTTCACTCACTGTCAAATGTCGTGGACCCAGTCCAAAGCAGCCCACAACTCACCCAATGAAGCGTGTCTCATAATAGTACCCCAGGTACTTAAAAGGGTGAGGATCCCGTCACCAAAGCATAAAAAGAAGCCGCATCGACAATGATGAACGGATGATCATTGAAAGCCTTTAGGGAGCTACCCTTTAAGCTTAGTCTTAACTCAAGCGGAACGACACCCAGCCCTTGCAATTTTTAGCATTTAAGTGTTTTATCTTTGTTTACTGGTTCTCACTAGAACCTTTGGCTAGTTAGCAAAGGTGTAGCTGGAATTAAGCCTCGGTCTACATGACTTAGTTGAGCCGACCGGTTCAACTTTGACCAAGCTCGATAGAACCGATACATGGTCTGGTTAAAGCAATCTGTTTCAAGGGAACAAACCGGCTTATGTCAAATCCGTCCCCAAGAAAGGAACCCGGTTTGATCGCACTCAGTCCATACTAAGTCGACCAAACCAAACCGGTGTCAACCGTCACATCTAGGTTTATTCTTTAAGTTTGGGACTTTCTTATTATTTAGATCATTTGTGCAGAAAGCTCCAAAACCCTTTTTAGAGATTAAACCTTAAAGTCTTGCTCTTCAATTATGAATACCTAATATTTCCTAAGTGATTAGGTGTCTTATGAAAATACGACAAAAGTCGTCATAACTATCTTCTTGGTAAATTAGGTTTATATTATAAAGATATACTTTATTATCTTTCTAAAAGCAAGTTCATAATTAAAATTTCTTAACCTGATTGATGATACCCGTTTCGACGGTTTATTTTACTGCTTTAATTGATTAATTATCACCTTTTCACCGCTTAAACACTAGCAAAATAGGTCAAATTGCACTTAGTAGTTCCTTAGGGCTGTAATTGTAATATCTGCTATTTCGGCCAATATTTACTGTGTTTTGAACTGTTTCCCGTTACGCACGATGCCTTGATGTGTGCGTTTAAGTGTTTCAGGATATAACAGGCGGAGTTCGGAGCGGAAGTGGCCGGAGAGAGCGAAAGGAACGAAAAGACCGCAACAAACCTAGGAGGCCATTGCTGGAGCCTATGCATACGCATCCCATGGAGCCATGCGTACGCATCCAAGCGTGGGCGGCACGCCTAATTGTTGATCTCGGCACCTATGCGTACGGATACGAAGCCTCCATGTGTACGCATAGGTCAATTCCAGCATCTATAAATAGAGAAGCCTTTCACCATTTCAAGGGAGCCCACTTCCACATTTAGCTTAGGTTTTAGGGTTGCATTTTAGGTTTATTGTCCATTCACTAGCCATACTTTTTATTTTATTACTTGTTTTGTTTATTTTACTGTTACTCTTTCAAATTTCAATTTCAATCAAATTACTTTACTGTTATTCTGTCCGTTTTATTTCTTGTAAACTACGATTTTACATACTGTTATGCTGCCAATTTGTTTTCTCGCTTTTATGATTTTCGCAATTAGTGAGTAGAGTCCTATAGTGTCTTGGCTGTGAGGTGAAATGTGCAAATGACCGGAGCTGCAAGTCCCCATAAAGATCATGTTAGAGGAACGGGTCAATCCCATAAAGCTATACGCCCTACACCCCTGCTAGCATAGTGGCAGTTCCTTGACCGTACAAGGTTCGCCACGGCAGCATGGCACAAGTGCTTGGGAACCTGGTGACAGCAG
>JASCZI010272071.1:32216-42618 GCA_036250425.1 Stylosanthes scabra
TTACTTATCTAGGGCTAAGTTAATAAGATTGAGAGATCTATTGATTTATGCTAGCTGGGAATTGGATCACATGATGATTAGGTCTAACTAGAGATAGTCAAGCTAATTGTTATGCAACTAAAATTATGTGGGTTAAAATTGGATTAGAACTAGTTTGGATATAGTGACATGTAATCTAATCTAGGATCACTTTTGAGACTCATAAGTATTAGAATCTGATTTAGGGCTTCACCTAGTTATTTAATTAATTGACTAAGAGATTAGCTTTTGATTAGGTAATTGGAAACTAAATTACTAAGGGATTAGGATTTAGTTACTCTAGATTCGTTGTGCTTTGATTTCTGAAAACCTTAGAATTGAGATTGAATGTATATATGGGCCCTCAAGGGAAAATCATCTCCGAAGCTCTTAACATCTCATTCCACTGATTTATTCCTCAAGTAATATTTCTGCACTCTTTTACTCTTGCTCTTCGAGTTATACATCATGGAGGAGGTCAAGGCAGTAAAGACAAGGCAAGATGAACTCTACTCCAACGAAAACAGGTTTTATAACATGATAAGGAAGGAGCAAGACCTTATGGCCAGAGAAATGCAAGAGGTGAAGAAATATCAAATAAACACTACACTAATTGTAGCCAACAGGAATGAGGAGGATAAGTTAACAAAGGCAGTAGAGCAGCAACACAATGAAATGGCCGAAATCAAAAAGCAACTCAAGGATTGGTCATTAATTGCTTCCGCAAAAGAAGCATATTGCTGTTCGACACATCAACAAGCTAACCCAAACCTTGTTGAGATGCCTATTAAGGAAATTCCCAAGCTTATGAAAAACAACATTGCAAAAGGGAAGCACATCTTCCATGGAGCTCTCAAGTCTCATCACCAAACAAGATCGTCATCCCAAGTTGCACCTACACCACCTCAACCAAATGATGAACAAATGACAAAACCAGATAGTTAGTAATCAGGTCGTCTAGTTCCTTTTTCTTCTTTTCTTAGTCTTTCTTTTTAATTATTAATGTCCATGTATGTTGTTCTTATTTATTATGAGTGAACTTATTTGTACTTTGCTTTAATTTATGAATGAATTGATGTATGGTTAAGGTTTGAAGGGTTTTTAATGAAATGCTATGTATTCAATGTCTCTTATATGATGTCTTGCAAATTGAGTAAATTTAAAATCAGGAAAAAGGAATTTGCTTAATAATAGTGGTGAATAAAAAAGAGTATAAATAATGATTGTTTTTAATTCTTTGAAGCTAGAAGTTTGAGAAAGTTTAAGGATTTAAGGAGCTTTTGTAAGTAAGGCTTGTTGAATTTGTAACCTTTTGAAATACTAATAAGAATGAGGAAGTTTTGAAACAAAAATGCTAAGGCTCTAAGCATTAATGGCCAAAAAATAGAATAAACACCAAATGCTGGATTGTGTTGAGGAGAGGCTAGAGCCTAGGTCCAATGGGGTGCTTCATCACCTGACAACTTGAACTTAAAAGGTTTGGGATTGTTCGACCAACAGCTTATCATAAATAGCTGCCTCAATGAGACAAATGAGCTAAAAAGGTTGAAAAATTAAAGGCCAAATGCTTGTGTTGAAATGTTATAAGGATAGGCTACAGTTAGTAAATCCAATGGGGTGCTTCATCACCTAGCAACTTGAGCTTAAAAGGTTAGGGAATTTTGATTGAAAGCTTAACCTAAATAGCCTCCTAAATAACAAGACAATAAGAGTCAAATCCCATCTAAAGGAGGGAAAAGAAAAATCAAAACAAAAAGAGACTTCCAAATATTTCGAAAAGGTAAATCATTATGTTACTTAGCCAACAAGTTCTGAAGTAAACAAGACTTTTTGAGTCTAAGAACAATCAAGAACGAATAGAAGATTTGGGTTAAAAATCAGTTAGTATTTAAACTTAAATAAAACCCCATTACTGATGGCAAAGGAATTAAGAATGATTTTGGCTTGCTTGAGAACAAGCAAGGTTTAAGTTTGGTGTTGTGATGCATGAACATCTTTAAGGATTTCTTTAACTAAATCATGCTCAATTCCTAATGTTAACTGCTTAAAAATTCATCAAAAATAGTAAAAATATTTATAATTAATTTACAATTAAATAAATGTGATACTTTGATTAGTTTGTTGATTATTTTCAGGAAAAGTGACTAAAGAAGCAAGGAAATAGGAAACCAGCTTCAGCAACTCACGCCCAGGCGTGAATCCCTCTTTCCTTGAATCAAGCTTCAGCAACTCACGCCCAGGCGCCACAACTCACGCCCAGGCGTGAGCCCTCTTTCCCTGAATCCAGCAACAAGACCTCACGCCCAGGCGCCCATTTCACACACCCAAGCGTGAACTTCATTGTCCAGTTCCAAGCCTAAAAAATCTTAAGAAAACTATCGTCACAAAAGCTAACTCATATAGCGGCAGAGCCCAATGTCTTATAAGATTTTTTTTCACATATACCTCACTATATGAAAAACATGAAGTATAAGTTTTAGTATTTAATCAACTACAACAAAATATTTATCAATAGCCACTCAATTAGGAATTGGTTCCAAGCCATTATATGTCACTTGATTAGTAACATTGAGTATATAAAACTTAAGGAGGAACTTAGTGTTGATCCATCCAATCCATGATATTGTATATTTAAGGGAATTTTTCTCTTATATTTCTTTTGTTTTTTTTGTTTTCATTTTTTGTATCCTTTTGTAATTTTCCTTTAGAACCTTTCTCACAAAATAAAATTCCTCCTTTGCAATCGCCGAATTAAGAGTGTGCATGGATCGAATTTGAACCGCAGATCCACGGTTAAAGACCGAATCAGATCCAAAAATTGCAAATTTGATATGATCTGCACACTAACAAATACGGATCACGAATAACAGGTTATCATTCGTGGATCCACATTTTAAATAAATAAATAATAAAAAATATATATGATAGTAAGTTTACTAACATACACATGGGGCCATTAGATAAAAAAATACACACGGGGCCTTTCCTTTTCCTTTACTTACCCTAGCAGTCTCCAGAAGAAAAAATCCTAATCTTCTCCCCCCCCCCCCTCACTCTCACTGAGTCACATAGTCACTTCTCTTCCTCTCTCTCTTGTCGCCGCCAGCGCTCCCTCCACGCCCTACCGACCTGTGTCTCACTCTGAGCGCCTCTCAGCTCGCATTATCGTTGCCTCGCTTCTCCCTCATGGTAGCTGCCGCTTGCTCATCGTTGTTTCTGTGTACATTTTCAAAGTCGTCGTCTTAGTTGAGCTCGTGTTCTACTATACCACCAACTTGTTGCACAACCTCCTTCCTCTGTTCATCTGTCATCGCCTTGCCAGTTCATCTGTGTTGCCGGTTCATCATCACCTCTGCTCTTCCTCTCTTCTTGTTGTGGATGTTGATTTCATTAATATTTAAAGGGTAAAGTATACTTTTTGTCCCTAACATTTTCGAAAAGTTTCAAAAATACCCCTAATGTTTAATTTGATTCAATTTTATCCTTAACGTTTCAAATAAACCTCAATTTTACCCTTTGTATTAAAATTTTGTGAATCAAATATTTTAATTCCAATTATACCCCTCCCTCTTCATCCCCAATCCTATCTACCTCTCTCCAGATTCATCACCAAAATCAACGATATTCTGTCTTCTCTAACCAACATACCTCCCTCAATCCAATGTTGCCACTCCAACAACTCCTTTGTGCTCCAATGAATCCCCCTTCGAGCTCTCTGCCGCCATGGCAGAAACAATGACGCATAAGAAAGAACTAACCTCTATTTTTCGTTCGATCTGAGAGTAGGTACTTGGCAGGGAAAAAATAGATTGAATTTGGATCAAATCAAATTCTAGGACCTTTTTTCCTCAACGGAAAATCGCAATTATTTTCTCCCCAAATTGGACAGCACCAAACTTTGTCCAAGTTGGAAACTATATTACGGAGATAGGCTCTACGAGCGGCATAATTCCCCTTCTCCCTTTTTTCTATATGCGATTCTTAGTTGTAGGATTTTTCTCCTAGTTAAGCAATCCATTAAAAATTGCAGTCACAAAACTCCTAGGTTTTCCTTATATTTCAGCTGGATTAGAACATGAAAATGATGTCTCTTGAATTGATTCTTTTAATGGTTTTGTAGAGAAAAAAACTGAAGATAACATCGATGATGGATATGTTGAGTAAGTGGCAGTTGTGGAATGAGAGAGAGGTGTGTTGACATTGATGATGAATCTGGAGAAAGATAGAAAGGAATGAGGATTGGGGATGAAGAAAAAGGGTATAATGGGAAAGAAAATACGTGATTGATAAAAAAAAATAGCGTAAAGGGTAAAATTGAAGTTTATTTGAAATATTAAGTATAAAATTGAATCAAATTAAACGTTAAGGGTATTTTTGAAACTTTTCATAAACGTTAAGGATAAAAATAATACTTTACCCATATTTAAAAGCAAGGAAGTGAAGAAACTACTTGTTTATATAATTAATTCATTATTTATATTCTTGTTGTGTTGCTCTATTTCTCCAATAGTTTTGGTGTCTTCTATTTCTTTAATATTTAATATCTATTTTGTTGAATAATTCTCTATAAAAAAGGCTAAAAAATGGGTCTTATGCAATTTTTTCAAAGAAATATGATTTTTTAAAAACTCTTTTACTGTTTACGGATGGATCTGATA
Source organism: Stylosanthes scabra (assembly GCA_036250425.1). Classification (NCBI taxonomy): domain Eukaryota; kingdom Viridiplantae; phylum Streptophyta; class Magnoliopsida; order Fabales; family Fabaceae; genus Stylosanthes; species Stylosanthes scabra. Next base: position 36,893 of record JASCZI010272071.1, read on the forward strand.
TCCGATCACATCCGCAAATGTGCGGATCGGATCACATCTAAAGACTAAAAGTGCGGATTTCTCATCCGATCCAATCCGTGCACAGTCCTCGAAAAATAATTTTTCATTAACACTTATTGTGTTTTTCAAATATTCACTTTGACATTATAAATGTCACATTTGCGTTTAGAGCAACCATTCTTTACTTTTGCATCACATGTGTAAATGACCAAATTATTGAATTACAATTTCTCTTCATCATACTTATTTGGAACGTCCTTGTAATGGATATGCAGCGTACCTACTTCTACTCTAAATGGATCTGATAATATTTGAGTATTTGAGAATTTGATAGTAATTTTTACATTAATTTTTTTTTTAATTGAGTATTGTCTCTTGCCACTTAATTATTGGATATAAAAAATATTTAACCTCGACTCTTTTTAGATATTATCACTTCTCTTTTACCAATGCTATTTGGAGTGAAATCTACAAGGGAGTAATAACAAGTAGGAAAAAACTCATTGGATAGATCATACAATAGAAAAAGGCATGTCAAAATGAAATTGAATACAAGAAGCAACACAAAGGAGTAAAAACCAAAGTAGGCATAAATCATGATGACTTTTTATTAGAAATGTCAAAATAAACCCAACCCTAGGGTTGGCCGTGAGCCCTTCAAATTTTTTTCAGCCTACAGCCCTAAAATACATTCAAAAATAAATATTGGCCCTAACCCTAAACAAGCCCCAAAAAATAGGGCTAGATTAGGGCCATCCCCAAAACCCTAAATTGGCCCAAATTAACAAACCTAAAAAAACCTAAATTGGCATCACCATCGCATCTTTTCTCTCGTGGTTCACAATCACAATTCTTTGATTCTCTCAAGCACCATTGCTGCAGTGGCGCCTGGGTCGGCGCCGCCATCGTCTCTAACCGCCGCCGATGCTACATCCTTCATCTTCTTCTATTTGCGTCACGGTCTCTTCTTCATCTCGCTGCCACATCGCCGTTGCTACGCTGCTCCTTCTCTCGGTATGGCTGTTGCCACTGTTTTCGAAACCTTCTACACTTTCTATGCAGTTGAAGACACATAGCTATTGGTGGAAGTTTTCTTAACAGTGATGTCTTAACTGGTTAACACTTGGTAAAACACCTTAAATTTCACCAACTTTAAATTCCCCATTGTTATTGAGCAAAAGTAACTGTCTTTTTCTAATTATGATCTAGTTGTGGGGCGTTTTGTCTAATTCTATTATTACTATTATCGTTGGTGTTCTGCCTTTTTTTTTTGTCCGGGTGAATTTTCTTTAGTTGGAAGTAAATAAAATTTTAAGGATGAAGTGTTTTGTTAAAAAAATTTGATTTTGTGGCCCACCGGCTGCCCCGCGGGCTGGCCCTAGCCCCCTTTGGCCCGTGACGACTTTTGGCCCTATGGGCCTTTTGAATATGGGGTCCTGCATGCTATGGGGCCTTTTCTTGATCTGCCCATTTTTTATAGGGCCAGCCCAAATGGCAGGGTTACTTTTTATTACTTTTTATTATTGTTCTTTATATGTTCTTTACTTGTATGTATTGAGTTTATTGTTGGTTTTTTATGGTATATGACCATATGACTCAATTCCCTTTGGGAATACTTGTGAGCTTTGTAACGATCGAAAAAAAAAAGTTATTAAAGAATAATATTTGAGCTACACTTTTACTTATACTAGGTTGAGCATTAAATACATTTAACAATTTAATTATTGGTATAAGATTATTTTTCAAATACTAAATAAAATTATATAATATATAACAACCTCTTTAATATTACTTTATAGAAGAAGAGATAAAAATACACATAAATTATTACACAGTGTACATTTGAGTTATTAAAAATATTTCTGTATACTTTTATTCACCGTATAATAATTCATGTATATATTTTTATTCCTTCTTCTTTAATTTAATTATTTTCCAAAATTGTGGGGTTGAGGCCTAAGCTCACTCCATCCTGTGTATCCGTCCCTGCACATACACCATTATTTCTTCTAAAATTCTTAGAAGATATATATAGAGGTTGAATTTTATTAACCTGTTTTGACATGATGAAAATTTTAAAATATTTTAAAACAAAATAATATTGCAAATAAGCCTCATACAGTGATATAGAGTTTCATTGTTCATCAACTACTAGTTCAACTTTGAAATCTTTTACAACAATGTGGCCTATTGAAAACTCAACATGATAAAAATATTTTCTAACAACTTTTCCTGCCGGTTTCATCGAGAATATTTTAGAATAAAAAATAGATGTCTTTATATGCGTCAGATTCCCAAGTTCTTGTGAGAATGTTATGCTCGATTATATTACTACAATTGATAATGATAATATCAAGAATAAACTCCATTTTACCTTGTAAACGATTATGCTCATATGATTAGTACCGAACAATAATAACGTTTGTAATTATTGTATATTTTAGTGAACAACAATAGATTAATAGTATAAAGAATTTTAATTTACATGGTTATCCATTTATATTCGTGTTTAAATTATTTTAAAATAATGAATTCTAAAATCAGTTATTTTTATTGATGTAGGAATATACTATTAATTATATCTATAAAACTCTCTTCTTTTTTTCTTTTTTTTTTTGAGATATATTCATGTTTTTGGGGACACACAAAAATATTTTATTTATTTATTTTGTCAATGATAATAAATTTATAATACAACTTACTTTCTTACTTGTTAGTAGTGTGGCCTCGGAAGTTATCCCAAGTTGGAAGTGAAATGAAATTGAAAAAGATAACTAAAAGAACCATTGAAGAAATTTTCACGATATAGGTTCATTTTCCCTTTTTATTTCCTTTTATTTTTCTTTTCTTAATCCATGTGACAATTTTTGTATCAATAGCAGAGAAAAGACGTATAATTTAGTTTTATACGGTATAAAAAGCATATATATGGTGGCCCAATGCATGCCTCAGCAATTAAGATAGAGGAAAAAGAGAAAACTGCTTGATCCAAAATAATTGGAGATAGATATCGTAAAGGAGAAAAAGAAGATGAGAAGAATTCTAAATAATGAGCTAGAACAAGGTGATGATCAAGAAGACCAAGAATAATAATGCAAACAAGTGTTTGGATACCATGCAAAAGAAATATTACTTTTTTTATTTTTGTGTCTAAAAGAAATATTACTTTGCATTATATTAGTATTATTATTATATATTCAAATTATGGGAAACGGATAATATCAATAAAACTACTTTGCATGCATTATTGTGGTCAAGACATCTGGTCAAACCTAATCCAATTATTGACACTATTCATTTGCTTAAAGTGCTTTTTCTTTAAATATATTATTAATCGTCATTCTTGTCCCTTCTGTATAACGTGACAATGCAATAATTTAGCAATCGATTTTCGGTTTAATTAACTTTATACGAAAGATATGCTCACACGAAATATATTAGCTACACGATGTTGTTAAAGGCTGCAACGAAGATATATACACTTGCCTAATAAATTAAATTTTTTTTAAAAAAATTAAAGGCCGTATTTTTATTATTTTTATTACTTTTTTTTGTAAGACATTAAATGAATAAAGTTTGAAGAAAAGCATTGAGCGCAGGGATAGAGCAACATAATATGACATGATTTAGAGTGAAATAATGGAATTCCTTTTTTGTGTTCTTCAAATTAAAATAGTTTTTGACTCATCCATCATCAATTCTTATCTATATCTTCGTCCACTAATTAAAACCAATAAAGCCAGTAATAATTATCAAATACATTATGATCACTATAAAAAAGAAATGCCACATAATTACTCATTTTAATTTATTTTAACCATCACTATTAATCATTAATTTTCAATATCTTTAATTTACAGTTTAATATTTTATTTTAATTAATTCTTTCAGTATTAATGGCTAAATAATGACTATAATATAATTAAAATTGATGGTTGACTAATATTATTATTCATTAGACAAATTAATTTTATTATTATATTTATTAATAACATAACAATTTATAAAGAAATTTAAAATTATTAAATTATTCCTTCTATATACACGAATTATATCTCGTGTGAAGACTAATTTATTTAATAAAATAAATGTTTGGAGACTAATTTTATAACTAAATGTTATTAAAAATTAAAATATTCAAACTAAAAATTTTATTTTTGTTTCCCAAGGTCGAAAATTAATCCTCCGCGGATCTAAACTTCATTTAAGAGCTTGTCATTGGCCACTGAGTTACTGTATGCACAGGGTGAGATTTGAATCCCCGACACTTGCTTAAGCGCACTAATGAGCTAACCACTATATATCCAACAAAAAATCTTTTAGAGAGAGATTTGAGATAGATATTAATATTTTACTTATTTGCTTCCCTTCGTAGTTCGTAAGGTGAATCTAGTCAAGAAGTTGGCGTTCACCATCTTAATTTTACTGTCAGTAACTTGTTCATTTTAATCTAGTAGTTGCTGACACTAGTTGTTACAACTGATTGATATGAATTTTTTGAGATTTAGAGTTATTTTGCTGCAAACAAGAACTGGGTTTCGTCTTGGATTTGTTCAGTTTCATACAAGAGTGTCCACGTCCTCTCATGGACATTTTTATCGTCCATGCATTTCAGTATTATTTCACAAGGTTGAAAGCACGACTCACTAGGACTACAATATTTTTGCATTTTAAGTCACGTTGAAAAAAGCAGTGGCTATATGGATATAAAAAACGGTGACTTTTCATCTATGGTTACCATTTTCTAGCAAATGTCATAGATTTCACATGTGCCCAACGAAGGAAATTTACAATTTTAATTATATATTTAATGTTAATATTATTGTTAGTATTAATTAATAAACGGTTATTTAACGTTATAGCTTCAAAATGGCATCTGTTGATCATTGCACCTTTTGATAATAAATCACAATGCTTCAAAGAGTTGTGAATGATATTGCAAAATTTTATTCGCCTTAATATGTGATACGCTTCGATCTCGGCAAGTGCACCGAATCGTACAAGTAATACCACGGTAAAATGGGTATCGTTCCCACGAGGAATAAAGGACCAAGCAATACTATCTATCAATTATTCTAATCAGATCCAAATAAAACCTTGAAAGAATGATGATGAAGAATTAGAAAATAATGAGTAAAGGAGAACAGAAAATTACTTGAAATTAATGTGATGGAATGAGATTGTTAAGAGCTTCGGAGATGTTTTTCCCTTGAGGGCCAATGCATACATTCGAATACTAATTCTAGATTCTCAGAAATCAAGCACAACGAATCTAGTATAACTAAGCCCTAATCTCTTAGTAACTTAGTTTCTATTTACCTAATCAAAAGCTAATCTCTTAGTCAATCAATCAAATAAATAGGTGAAGATCTAAATCAGATTCTAATCCTTATGAGTCTCAAAAGCGATCCTAGATTAGATTAAATGTCACTCTATCCAAACTAGTTCTAATCCAATTTTAACCAACATAACTATTAGTTGCATAACAATTAACTTGACTATCTCTAGTTAGACTTAATTGATTATGTGATCTAATTTCCAGCTAGCATAAACTAATAGATCTCTCAATCTAATTAATCTAGCCCTAGACAAGTTAAGAACACCTCTCAATGATTCTAAATATTGGGATGAAGAACATAAAATTAAATCATGCATAGAAGATAACTGAAAATACCTCAATGAATTAATAAACGAATGTACATAGTGACTACCTCATGCTGGGTGAA
>JASCZI010272072.1:0-10112 GCA_036250425.1 Stylosanthes scabra
ACATATTTGGCTAGCATGATCATCATAAAACATTTTATGAAACAAATTTCTTTTAAAAGCATTTTCTAAAACATTAATTTAAATAAGTTTTAGTGTGTGTGTGAGAAAGATAAATTAATTTTGGTTCTTGACAAGATTATTACCTATAACCTAAGACTCTAAGAAGTCTTCTCGATGTTGTTCTTCGTTTGTTCATCGCTTTATCTTGTCGTTGTTGTTTTGCTTTCGGAATCGTTATTTGTTTTGCTTTCGAAATTGTTCCTTAAAGCCTTGTATGGTTGTCATTCATCAAAACCTAAACAAATCAACTTTGCATGCATATTGTAACATGATTTACAGTTACATCTTACATCACAAATATTTAGGGATACAAATTGGCCACATAGTCCTATAAGATTTTTGCCATGACCCACAATTTGTTCTAATACAGTATTTAATCGTAAATTGGTCTAATTTTTTTAAAAATTCTTTTCACCAAATAAATATGCTAAATTACATGTTAATGCTAATGCTATAAAATTTATACTATAGGCTAACAAGCTTCTGTGTTGAATTATTATTATTATTATTATTATTATTATTATTATTATTATTATTATTATTATTATTAAGCTTTGAGCAATTTAAAATATATTTTTTTAATTTTTTGTAATTCTTTATTATTATTTATCCTTTTTAAATTGAATTTTCATCTTGGTTTAAATAAATATTTGGTCTTTTTTGAAAAACTTTTTTGTTTTATTTGATTCTTGAAATTTTTTGTTATTAATATATTTTGTTAAATACTGAAATAATAATTTATGTGACAATATTTTTAAATATATCTCCACCTACAAATATTCTTAAGATATATGTACATCTTTATAATTCCCATACATCCCTATTAGGGTTTGGAATGGGTCGAGTCAAGCCGAACTTTAGCTTAGGCGAGCCTGGCCTATTAATATTAATAGGCTTTTTTTCAGATTCGAGTCTGACTCGTTTAAAAGCCCGTTAAGCCCACGAGCTTAATTTTAAAAAAATTGCTATAAAAATTATAAATAAATTTTTTTTCACTAAATATAATCCAAAATTTATAATTCATTATAAATTATAATTCAATAATATACTGACCGTTAATCACATATAATATAATACAACTATACTTACTCTTATTTTAAATTTTAGTATTTATTATTTTTTTATCATAAATTAGTAGTTAAAATCTAAACTAAAAAAATCATATTTTTATAAAAATAATTTGACGGGCAGGCCCAATAAACTTTATAGGCTTTTTTTTAAAACCTGTGACCTGACCTATTTAATAAAACGAACCAAATCGAACAGAATCACGAGCCCCCGTCGAATAGTCCAACCCATTCTCATCCCTAATCCCTATCGATCATTTTGCTTTTGATGACGAGAGCCATTCATAATTTATTAAAAGCTCTCTTAAAAAAATTATGAGAAGATAAATATTAGATATTCATATTTTGTATTTATTGTGAAAACAACCACAACAAAATAATTCTCACTCGTGATGAGTAGTGCGTTCAACTTGTCAATTTTCAATAAGGGTTTTATTGTAAATTTGTTCTTTTGTGATTTTTCTACGTGAATAAGTGGTTTTGCCTATCCAAATTCTATCAAGTTATTTATTTCTATACTAAATAGAAAACTATTTCGATGTTAAAAAGAATTTTATTTATGTATAATTTTTATACTATTTAACATCGAAATAATATTCTATTTAGCATAAAAATAAATCACTTAATTAAACTTGATTAGCCAATATCTTTGTTATAATCAAAGTGGCCGCGAATGTAGACTACGTAATTTCAAATTAAGAAAATCTTATCAACAATGTTAGATAGATATTCTTTTTAAAATATTTTAAGAAAACGAAGAAAATTTAGATAAGCTTAACACGTATTAATTCTTATGTTAAAAGAATTCTCAGATTATTTTAACAGTTCTATTAATAAAAAGTAATTAATACCAATTAACTTTTTTTATTTATTATGTTTATCAGTAATTTCAAATTTTAAATTCTAAATTCTAAATCTTAAATTATTATATAAACTCTAAATCCTCTAAAAATAATAAAAGTTAAAAACAAAATTTTACAATAAAAAATTATCTAAGATTAATCTATTAAAAATATATTTTCAGTACTTATTTATATTATATATATGTTCAAAACATTATTTGCCAAGTGTGGCAACTTTCCTTGTGATTAAGAAGATCTTCTGAAACCATATATTTATAGAGTCATTATTAAGTGTAATGAGTAAATAAAATTTTTTTCGCTCTATTATCAATTTATAATTAGAAAGTCTTACGAGCCAACATTGTTGGAGTCAATGCATTTAATAATGAGTTATGGATGATAATTTATATAATTTCGGATGATAATGTTTCCAATTTCGAATGATAAATTTTTTAATTTCGGATAATAATTTAATTATTGGCTCTTTAAAGACTCTTTTAGTATTGATTTCGTAGCATTGTTGATTTTATGATTTATAATATATTTATTAAAATAACTTTATAATAAATATACATAAATAATTTGTCATTTATTCAATAAATTACAATTTGCACCGATAGCAACTAATGATCATGATTAGTTGCTTGTGATTAACACTAAGTACGGTCACATGGGATTAGTTAATGGTAAAATTGAATTGATAATCACATCTAATCTGGCTTGAAAGTGTGAATAGAATCTTGTGGTGTGGATAAATGATGATTCAGCCATGATCCACGACGAAGTAGGTGAAATGGACAGAATTAAGATACCAACGTTGGTGTACGAAAGTTCTATGTGGTTTCCCTTACGAAAATAATGCTCATAAAAAAGAATAAAATATTTGGACTTTCTTTTGTAATGTCCCTTTAATTTGTTATCTTATTTAAAATGGTTTTGGCTTCAATGAAATCAACTGAATCATTAGTGTGGGAGACAGACGCCTTTGTTTTAAAATTTACTATGAAATAAAAATTTTGAGATATAGATTAAATTAAATGAATAGAAAAAGAATAAATATTAGTATTGAAAATTTAACGTTGAATAATAGCAGTTAAATAAAATAAATTACTAAAGTTTTATTTTTGTTTTTAGAAATTTTAATTTTCACTTTTTCAAGATATTGAAAACGGAGCCTAATGTTCTCTACACTATAATAATTTCGATAAATAATAATTTTTATATCGGATAAAAACTATCGCAAAATATGTAGCAAGGATTTTTTTAACAGCTGCGTATAGTTAAAATTATGTAGAATTATCTTCTTTCTGTTTATATTTTTTTAAGAAAATAATAATTATTGTCTTATTATAACTTAAGTTAAATATAATAACTTTTTCTTATTGCCATCCGTTCAACTTGCACTGGCTTTGTGCAATATTTAATGGTAGGATCCATGTATTGTTGCTTCAATAATGTTCTTAATTATGGGCATGGGAGAAGGTATAAATAGTTCTTTAATATTGTAAAATTTAATGGAATAAAACGTTTATATAGTGATGTTAAGATTAATTATATATATTCTTTTACAGTCCTATTATCCTTACATCTTTTTATTAAATACTAAATTGATATTTTTTAAAAATACAGTAACTGTAATATTTATTAACTGTATTTATTATATTTTGAGTACTAAAATATATAATTAATTAATAATAATAGTATTTTTATACATATATAAAAATAGTATTTGTTAAAAGAATGTGTAGATAGCATTATTTATTCTTTTATATAGCCAATAACGAGGCATTATTTGGGCGGTAGAGAGGAGGTGAATAAAATATTTTAACGGTGAGATCTCAAGTTTCTTAATGTGATCAAAGGAGATGCTACAATGTCTCTTTCTATAAATTTCTAAATATCTCTAGACTTAAAATTTTCTTTAAAAATATAAACATTGTATTCTTTTTTCTATTTTCTTAAATCATTTTTAGCAAAAGTAACGAAGTTAAAATTTATTTTTAGAGAATATTAAAAGAGAGAGATATAGGTTCATATATATATATATATGCGCAAAACCAAATTTATTTATGTATAATGAATCATATCCTTCACTCTTTTAGATGAAAGATAGTTTCACTCTTTATTTTGGATAAACGTTATGTCTCCATCTAATGCTGAAAGTGATTTAACTCAATTCATAAGCTACGTCAAATTTGATTCATTAGCGACCCGATAAATTGAATTCGTAAGCTAGTAAGTCGAATTTGAGTCTAGATTTGAGCTCAAAAACTAAATGAGTCAAGTTTAAGCTTTGGCAAACTCAGTTTATTAATTCGTGAACCGATTCAAAAATATATACATATTTATTTATTAAATTATTAATAAACATAATATTCAAAGTATAAATCACTAATCACTTATTATATAAAGCTAATATTTTATATATAAGAAAGTATTTATAATTAATAATTAGTTAGTCAATATTAGCCAATCTAAAAATAAAGGTAAAATAATATTGTAAATAAATTGAATTTTTTTATATATTGATTGAGGTTGACTAATTTTTTGTTGATTACTTAACATCATTATTAATATATGTGTTACGTTTTAATTGATTGCAATAAAATTTTATATTATATTCATATTTTTTGAGCCAGCATGTGAACTCGAGCTAGTTCGTGAATTTTTGATGAGTTGAACTTAAGTTTAAGAAATAGACTTAATTGTTAATGAGTCGAGCTGTGAGCCAAGCTCAATTTTCGTGAATCAAATTTGAGTTTAGCCTAGCTCGACTCAGCTCGGCTAACTTCCAGTCATATATGTCTTGTTAAAAATATTCAATGTTATGTCTATATTAATTGCCTAATAATTATTAGCTTCACATAATATATTATTTTGGTAATTCCGTAAGTTGTCACAATGCATGAAAAAAATTATGATTAATAAATTATTGTATATATAAATTAAAATTTTAATTTTGATTTTGACGCTTAAAAAGACAATACATTTTATAGTTATTTACAATAAAATATCTTTTTCCCACGGTATTTTCTAATTTGCTAGACCAAGAATTAATTTGTGCAAATTAAAACTTCATTTTAAGAGTGTGAGTTGCTATATACATAATACAAAATTAAAATTTTCAACACCTATTTAAATGGACGAATGAGTTGACCACTAGATGGATAAAGGTGGTTTTTGCAATCAAAATTTTTTTGTTATCCGCGGCAACTTCTAGCTCGACAGGTCAAGGATTAATCCACCGCGATTTGAGACCAATGAGTTGCCACATGCACAAGATCGATAATTTTTTTAATTTGAACTCCCAACACTTACTTAAGTGGTGGACCCACACATTTGTTTTGCAATCAAATATAATATTGTCCCACTTTTGACGCTCTAGATTCCCCCCAACTTGGTCCAATAATGGGATCAGAAAGGGATACCCCACATATTTTGGAATAAAAAAAGGCCTAAAAACAAGAAAACTTTTTTTATTTTATAAATGCATGGGCGAGGATTCTGATTTTAGATTTTTGAATGCTACATGGTATTTTCGTGAAGGCCCTTTTCATTGGGCCCACACTTCATAGCCCAAAAAGAAAAAGTGATCTCTTTGGGGCCCAACATTATATATTTTTATATACTTATTAATTAATTTTGAATTATTAATACCAAAAAAGAAATTTAATTTTGAATTATTTACCCAAAAAATTAATTTTGAATTAAAAAAATAAATTCTGTCAAAAATAAAATAAAAAGCCTAAAAATATTCGGATTTATTTATTTTATAATATTAGAATGCGTATTCCATTATAGTAATTATAAATAAATTATTTTATTTTTCTGTTTGATCTAGTAATTAGAAATTGCTTTTGATAACAGAGTAATTTTCCCAGGAAATATTTATATATGTATTTTGAATCTCACTTGAACATAACATGCTATTGATTATGATGATGATGATGATGATGATGTGTGTTAGTTGTACATTTAATTATCGTTTTCCTTATCTTTGTGGAATGTGGATTCTAAATTTCTAATTAAGATTCTTTTTTTTTTGTTGTCACATATAACCAAAAAGTATGGGGAGTGAAATTTCCTCACTGCTTCCTGTTTTTAATTTCTTGTTGTTATTATCACAAGTACATAATAACACCCAACTTGCATTGTGGGGACCCATTTGTTTTTTCATAACATAAAAAAAAATTCATGACATGGACAAGTCATTTTAGCTTGTAGCCAGAGTTAAAAAAAATGTTATTTTAAATAATTGTTAATATTATAAATTCTAGAAAATTAATCTTAAAACACTTTTAAATGTTGAAATAATTTTTAACATTTCTGTAAATCGTTAGGAGTATTGTTTGGATTCATATCAATTGTGTGAGTTATTGACTTATTATGTATTCCATAAGACAATTTTTCTGTAAAAAAAAATAAAATTGTTTGGTTTACATTTTCATTTTTTTTTATTATTTTGAGTGTTTTCAATTTTCAAAATTTTATGATAAAAAAGAAAACAGAAAGTGAAAATAGAAAATAAAATTTTATTATTTTACTATTTTCTTTTTTCCTACATTGAATCTTAAAAGTAAAAAAATACTAAAAATAAAAAATACAGATACAAACCAAAACACCCTAAGCATTTGTCTCTTCATAATGACAAAGATTGACATAGAATTAATTAGACATTGTTTTCTCTTTCAAAGGATGTTTCATGATAGTTGTTAATGATAATTTTTTGGTGACCATTCTTAATGATAATTTAATAATTTGATTATTTTAACTAGGAACCTTGTTCTCCGCTTTACCTACATGCAAAAATCAATAAAGAAATGTTCAAGACAATAAAAATTAGGCCAAAATAGTTAAAACTTTTTTTATTTGGTATTCAATAATTATTACTAAAATAAATAAATATTTTTATATTATATATATATTATATGAAATTATGAATATTAATTATTAAATTAAATACAATAACTTTGTGATATTGTCTCCCTAACTTGACTCAAATCAATATCATGAAAACATGACAAAGTTGATAAATATGAGGGTATAATGGGTACAAATATTAGCCATGCTCCCAAGTTAATATAGATAATGTGGGCCTTTTCATGTGGTTGTATTTTGATATTTGGACCTAACTAATGGATTGAATAGGTGGTTTTTGGTTGTTCAATTATTGGTGTAAACTTGAGAGATACTTTGACCAGTGAATGATTCTCTTCCTTATCCAAACCAATCTTCAAAACAATTATTAAAAATAAAATACAATTTCAAAACAAAATAGACTAATACCAACTTCCAATAACATATCCCTAATTTTCATTTAATAAATCAATAATGTTTTTGGGTTGAGACTCATACAGTATAGGCTTTTATGGATAATTGGATATACATTCATTATTTTGATCCATCATTGAAGTAAGAGTCCAAATCACAATCATTCAAAAATATTTTCCCCCTTCTTTATTCCCACCTTGACCTAAATCTTGACATATCACTAAGGAGGAGCATTAAGAAGGTAATCCTCATTTTCACCCCTAATCCTCATTTTCACCCCTAAAATTTGTTGGATGATGAATCAAATTGATTTTGGCTTTTTAAAATGGTCAACTAAGTCCTTCACTAAAAAAACAAAAAGTGATTTTTATTATTGTCCGTTTTACGGACGTTAGTATAATACTGACGTGAACAGTTAAATGTCACCTTAATATTTTAAAAACTACTTCACATAGAAAATTTTTAATTATGATCAATATCATTTATAGAATTAGTTTAGAAGTATTATTTTAAATAAAAAAGGCATCATACAACAATTAAATAACTTGAACCAATTTCGAAATCATATTAATTGCGCAATATTCATATATATCAACTAGTCATTACATTGAATTTAACTTACGACATTCGCAGATACTTAATAGTTCAGAAATAGAAAAATATTCAAATATTAACGAACGAAAGTCGCATTTCTAAAATTGAGAGACTTAATTTATATCATTTCAAAATCATATTAATTGCATACGCAATTAAAAAATATTCATATATATCAATTAGTCATTATATTGAATTTAATTTACAACGTCGGCAGATACTTAATAGTTCGAAAATAGAAATATATTCAAAGATACATTGAATTTAACTTACGACATCGGCAGATACTTAATAGTTCGGAAATAAAAATATATTCAAAGATTATCGAACAAAAGTTTAGTTCATTTATTTAGTTCTAAAATTAAGAGACTTAATTTATATCATTTTGAAGAGTTAATTACTAAATTAGTTTAGTTCATTTGATCAATTTCAGAAATTAAAATGGATGTTAAGTAAGCATTTTTGTTTTCTTTTTCTTGAACTTACACAACTAGCTAGTAGTTAGTATTTTAAAAGTTTCATGCTTGAACCAAATTATGGCATCATATGAAGATCTTATTCAACCAACATACATCAAATATTTGGTTCACAATTCTAAGACTAATTAACTCCTTTAAGTTGTTCACTTTGACTTGTTCTTTCTAAAGATAGACCAAATTAATTTTATATCTTTTACGTTTTTAGGTTCGATTTTAATGACTTTGACTTTTTCTTTTGAATTTTATGCTGACTATGTAATTAATGCTACTGTGAAGTTTTTTTTTTTTTTTTTATAATAATTCTACGTGAACAAGTGGTTTTCGCCAATTAAGTGCAACCAAATACAAAATTAAACATTTTTTAATGATTTATTCGATTTTTCCTTCTAAAAAAACCTAAAATTTATTACAAATTTTTTAAAAAATACTTAATTATCTTATTACCCATAAAAGGAAATTTGAAAAGTCAAAACGCTTAGGCACAATTAAGTTACCTAATTTGTTTGGTAATCGTTGGTACCCTAATTGGTAATAAAAATACTCGTTTAAGTAAATTAGAAAATTCTAATATTGTTAATTTTTTCCTAAAGTATGTAACTTGAATTTGAACTATGATTTATAATATTATTCAACTATGATTCCAAAACATAGGTAACCCTCTACCAAATCAAGTATATAGTTCAATTGTAGAAATGGCTAAATTGTTACAAATTTTCTAAAACAGGAAAATAATTGAATAATAATAATAATAATAATAATAATAATAATAATAATAATAATAATAATAATGATTGACACAAATAAATAAATAAATAAATAAATAAAATGCTCTTTTAAATTTTAAAAACTATAAATTTATCTTTTATCATCATTAAAAAAGAATAATACTTAATATGGAAATATATATTTCAAAATATAAAGAATTGGATTTATTTATCATTTTTATTTTTTGAGACACAACTTTGTCTTTTATATTTCTATAAGGTGACATTGTCAATTTATTTACTAAAAAGGTAAAAAAAGAAATTAAATAATAAAAAATTGGGAAGATGAAAAAATAAAAACAAAATCAAAATGCTCATGACTCATTGAAAGTGTCTTCATATTCAATGGATTTTCAATTTTGCAACATGAGAAAAGATTTGGTTCCTTTTATTTACCTTAAATTTCAGAAATGAAAAGATTCCCAAAATAGTCTATCATCGTTGACTTCCCAAATGACCAATCATGTTTCAACATGTAATAATAATAATATTATAAATTTTAATTATCATTAATTACTATTTATTGTTACCTATTATTTATTATTCCTACTATACTATATACATTTCGTTGTGCAATTCAACAATTCACTTGGTGCTTTCTTATATCTATAATCATCAATTTTCTCAAAATTATAAGCTTAGCTAATTGGAATTAGTTGCAAAATCACAACAATGAATGATTATTTCCCCCAACCTTCTCATTTTAGGTATAATTTATCGAATTTCACCATTATTTTATGTTTAATAAGTATTTTTTCGTCACTAATTTTGTTTGAGTTCTTGCATTATCTTACTCTTATTCTCTCATTCTCTTGTCTAATTGAAATCATAGTTTGAACAAAAGTTATTACAGGATCAACCTTTATTATATGAACATATCCTCCATTTAAAAGAATTTTACATAAATAATTAATTATATATTATCACATTAATAAAAATAATTAATTTTTAAACACACTACTTTAAAATTCATCTAATATATATATATATATATATATATATATATATATATATATATATATATATATATATATA
>JASCZI010272072.1:18753-38149 GCA_036250425.1 Stylosanthes scabra
ATTATTTATTTTTATGTTAAATAAAAAAATTTATTGATATCAAATTGCACAAAAAATAGTATAGACATGAAATTTCTTTTGCCATCAAAATAATTTTTATTTGGCATAAAATAAATGACTTAATTAGACTTGATTGAGTAAAATAAATATACATTTAGAATTATTATTTTTTAATTTATGTGATAAATATTATACACCTTGCTTTATGACATTATAATTATTTAATAAAAATAAGAATAATGCTTTTTAGAAAGAATAAAAAAATTTAATATATGAACTTATATGAAAAAAAAAAAACCAATAGTTTCTATTCTTATTTTAAACTTTTCTTTTGTTTTGTTTAATAAAAGACAAAAATGTTATTACTAGATGAAACAAGTAAATGGTTAGAATAATAATAACAATAATTTTACGTGAACAAGTGATTTTCGCCAACCAAATGCAATTAAGTGATTTATTTCTATACTAAATAGAAGATAATTTCGGTGTCAAATAGAACTTTATTTAGGTGCACTTTTTTATATCATTTGATACCGAAATAATATTCTATTTAGCATAGAGATAAACCACTTGGTTGCATTTGATTGGCCAAAACCACTTATTCAAATAGCATTACCCTAATAATAATATCAAAATATGGATTTTTTCGAAAAAAATAATCAATACCGTAAAGTTTGGGAAAGGCTAAATAACAATTAAATTTTTCTTTTAACAAAACGAGACAAAATATAAATTTTTGGAGGGGCTAAACGAGACAACCCTCTGTGCGTGTGTGTAAATGTAACATTTTTCTTTATCTATTATTTGTATTTTTTAATGTGTATTATATTAGTTAGAGGTTATGCTATCAGCACACCAAACTTAGCATTAAAAGCAGTCACCAGTATATAATACATATTAAAATATAAAATATATAATAAAAATCATAACACATATATTCATGTATTTTTATGTATAAATATATGGTAATTAATTTTAATGTAAAAATAGAATTGTTAATTAGGTTATTATACATCTTATATTTTTAAAAGATATTTATAAGCGTAAAATATTCATTATTTCTTAAGTTAATTTTTGAAATTTTTTTGTAATTAGACTTAAATTCACTTAATTACTAATATACTATCATTATATCATCAGACATAGTCTGATTCGATTTAATCTTATTCTTAGATATGATGAAAAATATATTGTAAGTCTCAATTCACTGGATAAGTGTGAGATATTTATAATCTCTCTCAAACTAATTTTTAGAATAAATTATACTCATTTAATTTCTATAAACAACAAATGTAAATATAGTGATCTCATCCTTTTATGAAAACAAAAGTGATTTTGAACCGAAAGTAGTGATAGAACTTTGTTTAATGTTTAGATAAGGATCATTTTCGGAAACAAAAATGTTAATTAATATGACGTGGGTGTGACGAGATACTGGAAAGTAGAACAATAGTGCTGGCTATATCCTTATTGGAGCAAAATTAAATTGCCAGTGAATTATAATCATATTTTAAGTCTGAGTATTTTCATAAATTTAATTTATCTAAACAATCAATTATATGCTTAAAAATTAAAATAAATAATACTATATAGTCAAAAACATGTAATTTATGTTGAAGAGAATTTTATTTACATATTTCTTTTTCGAAAAATTATATTTTTTTATACCCAATCTTATATAAGTAAATAACAAATTTACCATGAATTTAAATTCTATTTAAAAATTTATCGTCAATAAATAAGTTATTACATATAAAAATATAATTTAAATTCTCTTTTTTTATAATATTTTAACTTGATAAGTTGAGAATTAATTCGGTACATATTTGAGCTCTATTTAAAAATCTGTCATTGGTTAATGAGTTATTGCATGTATAAGCCAGAATTTAAACTTTTAATACTTATTTAAGTGGACTAATAAACTGATTACTAGACCAAATCAAATTAATTTAAAATCTTAATATTTACTTAAACCAACAGGTGAATCAAACTACAAATCGAAATTTAGATCAAAATATAACTTTGTCTATAATGGTGAAAGTATTTAGTAGTCTTTTAAGAATTATGAAAAAAATTCTAAATATGTGACTGTGGTTATTTCTAATATATACTAATATTTTTTCATCTTAGAGATAACACTTGAAATCTTAGTAAATCACTAGATACTTTCACCAACTAAGAAATCTGCGCAAAACATTTGTAATTAAATTTGCAACATGTATGATTCTGGATGCTTTATTTGGCATTACTATCTGTCCAATGATTTGTTTATACACACACACTAAAAAGTGCTTCAATTTAAGTGTGGCCTAACTTCATTTCTTCTTTCTACCCACTTTCTTGCCCTTTAAAACTTTGAATGTGCCTTACCAAATTTCAGTTAGGATCATACAACATGATGATGAGTATTCACCCACAAAAATTCTTAGTCTCAATAGGCTTGTACATTTTTCTCTTATTCTTGTTAATCTCCCTTCTTTCTATTATCCACACTTCAGCACTACATAACACAAACAAAGGCCACAGTAGGAAGAAAAGTGTTGCCAAATCATCTCCAATTATATCAGCAACATCTCCAATTTCTCCACCTCTAGTATTTGCAGATCAAAGGCTCCAATTAGTGTATCCAGTGATCCAAAAATTCAAGTCAAGCATAACCTTAGATCCCTTAGGAGTTACAAAAACATGGGTAGGTTCAGATATTTGTAGCTACAAAGGTTTCTATTGTGACACTCCACCTTACAACAGTTCAGCCGTTGCCTTAGCCTCAATTGATTTCAACGGTTTCCAACTCTCTGCTCCTACCCTTGATGGCTTCATAGATCAGTTACCTGATATTGCTCTGTTCCATGCAAATACCAACAATTTTGGTGGAACAATCACACCCCAGATTTCAAAGTTACCATATCTTTATGAGCTTGATCTTAGTAACAATCAATTATCAGGTCCATTTCCTGTGGCTGTTCTTGGAATGGAAACGTTAACGTTTTTGGATATTCGGTTCAATTTGTTCTCTGGGGCAGTTCCACCACAGATTTTCACAGAGAATCTTCAAGTTCTGTTCATCAACAACAACATATTCAATCAGAGTTTGCCTGATAACTTAGCTTCCACTCATATCTTGTTGCTAACTTTGGCAAACAACAAGTTCAATGGTCCAATTCCAAGAAATCTTCCAAAGGCTTTAGCCACACTTTCCGAAGTGTTGCTATTAAACAACCAGTTAACAGGCTGTTTGCCTTATGAGATTGGTTACCTTCAAGAGGCAACGGTTTTTGACGTTGGGAATAACCAGTTGACAGGACCGTTGCCATTCTCATTGAGTTGTCTTGAGAAGGCTGAGATTCTCAACTTTGCTGGGAATTTGTTGTATGGAATGGTGCCTGAAGTTGTGTGTGCAGGCTTGATGGGCAATTTGGTAAATTTCTCACTCTCTCATAACTATTTCAATGCTGTGGGACCCATTTGTAGGGTTTTGATTCAAAGGGGAGTTCTTGATGTTACAAACAATTGCATTCCTGATCTTCCATTGCAAAGATCAATTCTTGAATGTGCTGACTTCTTTGCACAACCAAGGATGTGTCCATTGATGTGGTATCATACTTTCATCCCTTGCAAGCTTCATTTTCATAACACCCCACTTTCTTCCGTTCCTTAGTTAGCTTACATTTTCGAGGATCGTCCTAGTAATGATTATTTTTACGAAAATATTTTCGGACGAAGATGATATTGCGAACAGTTATGTGATTCCATATGTTTAACAAAATCATCTAATAATTCGCAATATAATTTTCATACGAAGATAATTCTATAAAAATAGTCACTTATATAAAAAGAAAAATATTTTTGTTTTGAGACAATTTTTTGTCTCCACTATTTCGTTCATCAATTTTTTTGTTGTTGTATTTTGTGTGTTTTTTTTTTATAGATAACAAATAAGTCTTTAAATATAATTAGTTGGTTGACTCTAGTCTAATGACATAAAAGAATGAGTCGACTCTCTTTATTTACATGAGTGATTATATTTAAAAAAAAAAAAAACATTTCCTTCAAATTTTGTATCCATGTGCTGTAAGGCATATATATAATGGGTAGCAAATTCTTTGTTTAATTGTTTTATTTTTTGTGTAATTTGTAATTTTTATTTGTACTGAACTTTGTATGGTGCATCTAATAATTTATCATATCAATGTGTGGGAAGAAGTCATAATTAATTCAAAGTCACATATCTTTCATATACCTTAATCCTCTGGTTTTATATGATTGCTATTATTGTTTTTTTTTTTCTATTCCACTGAAATGTATGTGACACAGGGAACGTAGTAGCCATGATATGTAACATGTTAATCTGATGACTGAATTTAGAATATCTCTAAAGTGAGATTAGTAAGGCATTAAAAGAATAGAAACTAATAAATACTCGTACCAATAATTTTTTTTCCACGGTATTCTTCGGTCAGGCCAAAAATTAATTTGTCGTAGGTCGCAGCTTTATTTACGATTTGTCATTGAATTAGTTATAACTACTAAACCAATCAATTATACCAATAGTTAATCAATTATTATGTGACACGTAATATTAATTTATCATGCCACCGGACATATAACATACATTAATATTCTAACTAATAATAAAAATACAAATTCATATTATTGTTATATCTTTCAAAAATTAATTTGAGACGGTTTTTTTTTCCAAAGATTAATTTGACGTCAACATAAATTTTTAGAAAAACTATTTTATTTCATTGCCAACCTTAGATTGAAATGATTGATCAGACAATTTTCTGTTCATTAATTGACACAAGGGATGGAAAAGTAAAGAAATCAAGAGCAATAATCAAGCTAGAGGCAAAATTTACTCAACTACTCCCATACAATTTGGAAGAATATAATTAATAAGACAATAATAATGTGATTATTGCATGTTTATTTAATTGCAGCCATGCATGGATGGCCATGCTTTCCAGCTCAAAAAGTTCTTCCTTCAGATAATTAGATGCATTGTTATTAAATTTTATATTTTATTAACAGTAGCGTTAGCCTTGTCACAGGCCACTGTTCTTAATTTTGTCATATATTTAAATGTCAACAAAACGAGTAGCAATTATATACCAAGTTGAGATAACCCTAGCTAGTTGCTGTTTTTATCTCCAGAAATCAATCATGTCACTTCATATTTGTATGATTTTAGGATTTTAAATTAGAGTAATATTGATTGAGGCTTTCAAAATGAATTTTTTATATTGAAACGTGTATATAGATTGCGCTCACATATTTATTATTATTATTATTAGAAAAAATTATCAAAACTATCGATGAAAAATTCGAGCGCTGACAAAGTTACCCATGAATAAAGAAAAAAAGTTTTCTACCAATGAAAAATGAATTTCGTTTATCAAAATTACTCAAACATACATCAGCAATTAACATGACAGTTGGGTAGTTTTGACATGTCATTAGGATAGTTTTAACAAACGAAACTCATCTTTTATAGATAGTTTTGATATTTTTTTCGTATTATTATATAAACCCTAAGTTGGATACGTAAGTTCTCTTTGCTTATTACACACAAATTTTTTTGTTTTTTTGTTTTTAAACATCACAATCTATTATATATGTATGTCTATCTCTACTAATTCATTATTAATTTGATATAATATGGATTAATTTATTATATAATAAGAATGATCAGTTAGTAGTCACTAAAATTTTTTTCATTTATTAGAAAGTTTGAATTTTAATTTCATCACTTGAAAAACATGTTCTAAACTACATATTGGTTTATATATATATTGTAATAAAAGAGATAAGAGAGAGATATATGCTCTCAATTAAATTAAATAATTATTGTATATATGCGTATAAAAAGTTTCCCATTATTAGATATTATATTATACACTTACGAAATGTTGCAAGTTGAAATAGTTTTATTATATATATGTTGGATTTACATACATTACCTCATTCATTCGCAGGACACTTCATCATGGTATTGGTAACACTTTTAGAGGAAGTGTAAAATATAATAATTTATGTGTATATATTATATATATTCTCTGTCAATTTGTGTGAAAATTCTGTATAGTATAAAACTATAAATTAAATTATGCTAGAGAAAAAGTTTTGCAAGTTAATATTGCAGAGCTAATATTGCAATCAACCTTCATAATTAGTATTGTTAGTTGAAATATATACTGAAGTAATATATAAGGTGAAGTTTAATTTTTATCTTTAACTTACATCACAAACAAAAAATATCTAAAATAATTAGTTTTAAAACACTTGTAATATACTAAAAAATTATTTAAAAATCATTCAAGTATTTTATTTTTGATAAATTGACTGTTATAATGTTGATTTTCTAGGATGATTGTATGTATACATGTATGACCAAAAACTGAAATAATTGTAAATCATTTTGTGGTACACAATTTACCTAACTACTGCAAAACATTTTGCAGCTATTTACAACCGCCGCAATATGCTGGAATTAGTTTTCTTATATACATATAGTATGGGATTTAGTGCTATAAATTAAAAATAACAAGAGTTCATAGTTATGAAACTGATTATTAAACATTTGGACTATTATGTAATTTGAAGTTATGAGAGAGATGCATTTGATGGGTTATTCATACCTAAGGTAGTAATAAAAATAAAGGGCATCCAATAATGGAAAAAGCGATATTTTTTTTTGTGACCTGAAAAAAAAGCGTTATGTTCGTCGTCATTTGTAAGTGGTCTTTGATCATCTATAATATAGAAAGGATTGGTGAATAATTTTATTTTTTAAAATACTTTTTATGTACTATTTCAAATATTCGAACCTAAAATCCTTATATTTTCTGTTTCTTAAATGTATTTTGTTATATATATTTATTAAAAAATTATTTATAATTCTAAAACTATAATGCATATTTAATAAATAAAATAGTAAACTAAGAGATGAATTAATAGACTACTAATAATAATGGCGCCGTCCATGGTTAGTTAATAGTTGAGTTGGTGTGTTTGTGAGTGCCACTCCTTTTGCCGCAGCAAAGTGGTTGGTGATGATGAGCTGCCATACACGATTTTTATAATTAGCCGAAAATGAAAAAAAAAGAAAACCTAAAATAAGAAGAAAATACCTTTTCTTTTAAACTTTTTTTTTCCCAAAATAAACGTGATAAGAACAAAATATATTTAATGGGGGAATAAATAGAGTTTGATAATGCACGACATTGTAAGTGGGACGAAATTATTCCTAAAACACAATTTTTAATTATTTAATTATCATAATTAAAATACGGTGGATACTACAACAATGATTTGAGAAAGAAAATTTTTCATTTTAACTGGATGATAAATTAGACGATTAAATTTTAATATGTATAAAAACATTACCTTTTTAAAAATGTTACTATTTTTTTAAAAGTGTAACTCTAAATGTTAAATCTTCATATAAAGATGATCTTTTATCTTCATGCTAGTACTTGCCTTAAAATATAGTGTTATAGAAATGTAATTGCTGATTATTAATGTCCTTAAACTGAGATGGCAAAATATACATCATATCATAGATAGATTCATACATACAAACATGTGAATATGAGATGCACTCTACATTAGGAATCTTCTTCCCTGCTTGCAACCTCCAAGCCATTACCATCTGGATCGAAAAAGAAAACTTGCTTGATCTTCCCATTTGGCAGGGATCTCTGAAAAGTCTCAATACCCTTTTCCTGAACATGTCAAAACCATAAGTTTCAAACAAAATAAATAGGAGACATAACATAAATAAGTTAAAAAAAAAAAAGCGAAACCTTTAGCGTGGCAATGAAGGAATTGAAGTTGGAGACAGAGAAGCAAATATGGTGGCCTCTAGGGAGATTCTTGGGATCAGCAACAGGCGAGTTGGCGCTCCATGGACCCTCCGGTAGGGAGGTGGTTGGGTCGCGCTCGATGAGATGGATGTATACAGAAGACGATGGGAGGCGGAGCCATATAACCTTGAAGTCTCCAAAGTTGGGGCTTTCCACTTCCTCAAACCCAAGTATCTGCACCAAACAGTCAATTACATTTTTCTAATTACTTACTAATTGAAGAGAAGAAGCTACCTGGGAACGAATCCTCTCGATTTTTTCTTTCAATTGATATTTGTCAAATATGGTATTTTACTATTCAACATCTTCTCTCGCATGTTTTCTCTTGGATCTACTTAAAAGGTGTACAGCAAAAGATCATACTTTACAACAACAATTAAGAGAAAAATTGAGAACATCCATTTCCTAAGGGGACTAACCTGTTGGTAGAAATTGGCGAGGCGCCTAATGTCAGAGGACTCTCGAGATATATGATTTAGGCTCACTCCTTCCGCTGCCGCCATTTGTTCTTCTTCTTCCGATTATTTATAGTCACCAAAATACATGTACTATCTTCTTTCTTACCAACTACACAATTAAGGTAATTCAATGGAATTACACAGTAATATTCCATATTGAACTCTAATCCGAGGGGGTTGACTTTTAAGGAATGAAATTAAACAAGAAATGGTCACAAAAGAAATAAAGACTAGACATAGGTAGTTGTAAGATGCAAAACACTTATGATTTTCCAACTCTGGAAATAAATCTGAATCCAAGCATAGTTTGACTTGAAGGAGCAGAAGAGAACATCATTAATTCATTCATTCATATGCTGCCTTTTATGATTAAAATTTGCAAATGTAAAGTTGACAAGTGCAATGCCTTGTTCTAGTAAACATGTGAAAAGTAATGCAAGAAGTTGAAATGCAATAAATATATCATTAAACTTGATCAACTAGCATATGAAATCATGAAATATGGAGAAATGACCAACCACCCAGTATCAAATGTCATCAAGCTTTTCCTTAGTTTATTTCACAAAGAATTGACTTTGAAAGTGTTTGAGATATAAGATCAAGATACAATTCAGCTATGAAGCTGTGATGGGCAAGAACCTTGATTGAATAACATGAAGGAGATAAAGAAGAACAAGAACGAAAAAAAGAATAAAGTAAAGAGAATTCTAATGTGTGTTAGAGAGATTTTTACACTTTTTTTCACTGACTTATATATTGTTAGATACAACTGCACCTAACTAGAATACCTTAACTGCCATAACTGATTTAACTAACCAATAATATAAATATAACAGACTTAACTAACTCTTAGTTGTACTACAAGTCAGTCCAAATTCTGTTTCAACTCTGCCTTATTACCTATCTTCTCTTCTTCTATTTTTTTCCCTTTACAGACTTGAATATACAAGAGTGAGCAATGGTAAGTTAAGAAAGGTAAGTGATTATGGGTGAAGAACAAGATAATCCAAAAATGGGGTGCAATAAGATCATACTCATAATCATAATCATAATCATAATCATGCTAAAGGCTAAACCCTAAACCCTATACACCTCATTACATCTCAATTGCCCTAAAAAGCTCATAAACAAGTAATAGTTAGACATATGATTGGCCTTAATTAAGCTTCGATTCTTTTGATTTCTGTTTTGGATGTGTCTCACCAAACCCTAACAAATTGGGAGAAAAATATTGAACATAACAAGAATAGAAGAAACAACAAAAAACAGTTTTTACTCTGATGATGATGATGATGAAACGTTAGATTCTTGCTGGTATGATGAAAGGAGGTAGATGCCTGCAGCGAGTGACGCGTGCCCTCAAGTTCTCATTTGAAGAACAGGGTGTGAGTCTTCTTCCATCAAATCCTCTCTCTCTCTCTCTCTCTCTCAGCAGAATGCATAAAACCTAATTAAATGCTTTTTTTTTTAACCAACGGGCCTAAGCCCAAAACCTAATTAAATGCTAATAATGCTATATCATTGGGCTTTTTGTTACTTACTCCACCAAATTTTTGATCCATTGTTTGAACTGGCTCTACCTCACGTTTTTATAGTTTTTTTTTTTTAAGGATATCCTAGGCCCAGATTAAACTAATCACCCCCATTTTGTTTCAGTACGAGGGTATTCTAAGCCCAATAGAATCAGACTAATCTCTTACGCCTTATGCTAGGAGGAAGTGGTTCACGTTTTTATAGTTAGTTTGTAGCAAGAGTTGGTTTGCTGTTATATAATATATAAAACTAATTTTTAGATAATTAATATTAACCACCTTTTGAATTTATGGTTAGAATTAGGGTATAAGGCTAATGATTTATAATTTAAAAGGTAGAATATAAAATAAATAAAATAATTTTAAAAAAGTTACTAACGTTAACTATAATATTATTACAAATATTGGTTTTTTCCGAGCTATTATGCCAATATATGTTGTCCATGTGTACAATAACCAAAAAAAAAAAGGTGTTTATGTGTAAAATTTAATTTTAATTACTGAAAGAATTATTTTAGAATTTAGATTCTAATTGAGAACCAAAAAACAAGAGCCCAAGAAAAAAAAAAAAAACCCGATACGGTGCGTTTTGTTTGATAGTGGTGGGGATGGGGGAGAATAAAGAGTATGCAAATGAAAGAAGCAGAACTTGCTAGAAATCTAGAATACTCTATAAACTCCATTAATTTACTTCACACTAATTTATTTCTTTCCATAACCCCGTTCAAATCCGCTCATTAATAAAATTTATTTAACAATAAATGTTCATTATTCTTCAAAAGAGAAAATTAATGATCATTTGGCTTGTTTCTTAATAATACTATCAATTAATGAGAATTCCATATCTAGAAAATTCTTTTCCTTTAACTATTACTAACAATTTTGACAACTTTCACCCTTATAATAAAACATTCATTTTATGATTAAAATTCTAAGATAAGTAAAATATATAGATATAGAAAATTTTTTGACAATATAAATTTTATATTTTATAAAAATTAAAATAAAATATAGATACAGATTTATAAATATTTTTAATAAAATTTATATCTTTATTATTTACATATGTATCGAATAAACTTTTAAATTCTAAATATCCAATCTTAAACATTATTTATTTGGATCAAATTCAAATAATAAAATAACATTTTAATTATCTTTAAATTAAAATGTTGAAGACTCACAAATAATAAAAATTATAAATTTAAAAGCTATTAAAGTATTATTTACTATTATATAAATCTCTTCCTTTTAGATGATTTTTTTAATTTTTTTTTATAATAACTCTATTTAATTTTAATCCAGATCGATCAAATAGATAGAGTATAGTTTTATTTAATTTAATATTTATCAATTTGAGTCAAATTTATTAAGAGAATCTTTCATTATTAAAATTTTTATTAAAGAATTTATAGAATCACTTGAATTAATTAGACATTGATAAAAAAAATATATAACTTTTTTTTTTCTATTATTAGGTTTAAAATTTAAATATTAAAAACTATGAAGTACGAACACTTCGACGAATTGGCGTGTCGTTTTGGACACGACACTTACGGACACTCGTCCGACACACGTGTTTTAAGTATCCATCGGTGTCCTTAAAAAAAGCAAAAAAATGTCTTTTCGAACACACTTAACACTCCAAAATATCATTACGTGTCCGCATGTCCAACTTTATTCTTAACTTATATTCATAAAATGAGTTTCAAAGTAATTTATATGACCATTTCTTAAAACTAAAAGTTATCTTAAATGCTTTATATAATTAAAATAGATATTAAAAATATTTAAAGATAATAATTTAAATTTTAATATAAATAAAATATCAAAATATTATTATAATTTTGTTAAAAATATATTATATTTTATATATATACTGTGTTTCCGTGTCATATAAGAAATTGAGATTGGTGTATTGACGTGTCGCGTATCGTGTAGTGTCCGTGTCCATGTATCATAGATTAAAAATAAAAAGAGGGCTAAATAGTAAATACTTCTAATACGTATAATTAATTATTAATTACACACAATTAAGTAGTTTTCTTACAATAAATAAA
Source organism: Stylosanthes scabra (assembly GCA_036250425.1). NCBI lineage: Eukaryota > Viridiplantae > Streptophyta > Magnoliopsida > Fabales > Fabaceae > Stylosanthes > Stylosanthes scabra. The sequence goes on from JASCZI010272072.1 coordinate 30,672, forward strand.
AAATAATTATAGCATTAATTTTTCAATTACTTTATATGTGGTTTTATTATTTCAAAATTGAAGTTGCCAAGAATTGAGTGTGGAGAAGAGGAATAATGGGAAGATCATCGGATATGGACACTGAGATGACGGAGGTGCCACCGTCTGCGGCGGAGGCGCCGCCGCTGGGGGCGGTGCCGTCGAGCTCCGGCGAAAACGACTCCGTACGCGAGTTAATCACATTGGCTCGCCAATTCATCAATCAAGGAAAACCTTCCCAAGCTCTCCAAGCTGTAATCTTTTTCTTCCTTTCTCTCTTTCAATTCTATTTTATTTCTTTCAATTTTGGTAAATTAACTATCTTTATATTCATTTCAATCGATAATTTGCATGAAGCTTTCTTTTTTGTTATTACTTCACTGGAATTCATAGTTGTTTCTTTTCTGGATATCATTTTTGTGTAAAGAACACTTTTTTTAAAGGTTAATTATTGGTTGATTTAGTACTTTTGGTCACTGATGAAATTTTGTTGTTTTAACTATTTTGATATGAGAGGTTTCAATTAATTGATTAGTGTTTTGTGCAATGGTATATAGAGCATGCTTAGCTTGCTGAGTAAACTAGCCAAATCAATTGTGTGTGTTGCATGAATCAAGATTCATATGAAAATTGTTTTGGGATTATTAACTAGTTTAGAATTTTCCAGATAAGTAAGTTTTATTTGTTAGTTTTGTTTATTGATTACTTCAGACATGGTGGGTTTGAAAATATGATTCTGGGTTGGTCATTTTAATGTTCAAACTCCCTTAAAATTCTTTGAAGACTTACAGAGGAAATTTGCTTAACTCATTGCAAGTGTTTACTACACTGTTCTTACTTTCTTATCTCTGGTCAGTGCTGAAGAATTTTCTCATGCATTGGAATGTTTAGAATTTAGAACACCCTTGGTTTGGAGTTTTTAAATGATATAATGGAAATGGGAGACTATCATAGGAATCTTAAAATCCTCCATTATTGAATTCCTATGAACATTTTGTGAGTGATGATTGAACATCCCGAAAATCCTCCTACTTGGTGAAGTAAAACGTAAATCGAATCTATGTTTTGGAATCTTAAAAAGCGATCAATTATTCAATTCTTCATTCATTGTAGGATTTCGAATATACAAACAAAGGAAGCTTATTAATTGACAAAAACTTCCAAGGAAACACAACTTAGGCAGGCTGTTTGTGTAAACATGACTTCATACTTTTCTGAAAGAAAAACCAATAAGCCTTGGCATCATTAAAATGAATATTTTGTTACATGTTTTCGGTGTTTATTCAACGAGTGGCTCTTGGTTGGAGTTTTTTGTATCCAATTATACGTACTTGATACATTGTAAGAGATCATAGCTTGAATTTCCACCAATGAATCATGGCAGCAGGCAGGAGAGAGATGCAGGATTAGCTTCTTGTTCAGTTACTCCACAGTGTTGATAATCTTTTTTCTTCTCTGATAAACGAGGAGATAATCTATTTTGATGTGTTATGTGTGAAACTTAAATCCTGTTTGTTGAAAAATGAAAATGTATATACTAAAACAATCGGCTAGTCTTTTTGGTGGCTGATGTGTATTTTTTAAATGCAAACAGGTAATTGTAGCAATGAAGACGAAAGGTGGGGACGAAGCTGTATTTCAGTCCCTGCATCGCGCTCGTGAGGTTTATAGAAGTAGACTTCAAGATAATGCTGCTGTTGACCAGCTAGCTTCTTTGTTTGCTGAGTGCGCCATTGCCGAAGCTCAGCCTGTAGTAATTGAGCCATCCACAACTAACAGCCTCGTCCCTTCAATTGCCAACCAATCAATCTCTTCTGATGCTCATGGGACATCCATACTGGCTGAAACTGGCAGGATGCAAGTAGTATTGGATGCGGTTTCAGACGGAAGTAGCTTCATCTGTTTGAAGTGCGGAGGCCTTGTTAGTAATCATCGTAAAGACGAGCACTATGCATACTGGTGCTCTTAATCCCAATGCTTCGTGTAGAGCAAGCCGAAATCCTGCTAGGTGATGCTATGTTTTTCTATGCATCTTCAAGATCAAGTTTTCAAATATCTTGGAAGTGAAGTTCTGAATGCCTTATACTTGGTCTTTGAAACATTCATGTTATGATGTTATAGTAAAGTTACATTGGCAAACTTTTTTCTCTTTGAAGAATTAAATGCTGTAAAACCATAGTGGTTCAGTTTAGTAGTTTGAGTCACCAATACAGAAAATTTTCTGAGTAAAAGACTTAGTGTTATTGATGCACATTTGGACTCTAAACTTTGCATTTGAGCCACAAGAGTACATTGTTCTCTCCTCCTATGTTTACTCTTTTCTGCGGATTTTGTATGTAATGATGATGAGTTGTACATTGAAGATAAATGATTCAACTGTTGTCACTTTGTCATGACTCTTTCTTCACTAGGGGTTTACATTATTATGCTCATTTTTAAGCTATTCATTCAGTTTCATTATTGTTTGCTTTATTAAGATGGGTTGATTATTTTCACTTTTACAGACAAAACTCCAAGTCCAAGAGAAATGGCTTGCATGGGAACATTTAACGGCAAAATACAACTAGTAAATTCTTGTTTGGGAAATGTTGTGTGATTATTAATAGTAGAGAACTACATCAATTCAGTGTATGATAAAAAATAAGAATAAACATTATATTTCTTCCTTTTTATAATAGTGCTTGCACTTGCACAAATACAGCATGCAAAACTGAAAATGTTTACTAACACCAAGTTTGTTGAGTGGTAGCCAAAACCATTTTTTCTTTAGTGTTCTTTATATTTGATTTTTGATGAATAATTGAATAGTATAAAGAAATTATGGCAACAAAAAAAACAGGGTACTAGAAATGTTATAAAACGAATGGAATAATAAGATAGATAGAACCACTCAAACTCCTAATTTATAATATCTCCAATTAGATATCAACAGAGGAATACCATATATTTCTTTTTCGTTTTGTTTTACCCCTATGAAAATAGCATAATCATATTCACAATAATTTGTCTTCTTATTCTCTTCCACTATAAGTAATTTCTTTCCCATCATCTATAAATATCTCAGATAGCATGAAAACTAAAATGTGTGGTAACAATAACAAGTTCAAATAGAGAAGATGTGGACTAATATTAAAATCTCTTTCAATATAGTGACTAATGTTCTTTACACACAAAAAACCTTATAGACAAGAAAAATAATACACAGAAGAATTTTCCCTCTGTTGGCACATGACAAAGCAATGCTACAATACTTATATCAACAAAAATCAGTAAGTGACCCAAACATGACAAGACCACAAAGACTTACAGTAAGGTATTAAAAAAGACCCTTAATAGTACACATTTCCAAGACTAGAAAAAAGAATATCTCCTTTTTGGTTCTCCTCTGATATTGATATGAACAGATTCAGACTATTCTCCAATGCTTATAAGCAAACAACCTTCTCCTATGCTTCAATTATTTGGGTAGATGTTTGGCAACATTGCAACAAACCTCACAAAATGCTCCAAATGCATCAACTATGGAAACATTTCCAGTATTGCACAGTATTAACAAAGACTGATAGTGGTATATAAAATGTCAGCAACCATTTATACTACACTGCAGCAAGAAACAAGAATGTCGGATCAGATCAATGCATCTTATAAAAGAAATTGTTTGGAAAATGTAACCGTTGATGAAAAATCAAGGGCACCCATCTTAAAGTAAACACTGTAGAATAAATAGTCATTACCTGCACCTAGTTTTATGTTCTTTCCAATGCCTTGTGTCCAGAATTATTCATGTAGAGAAAAAACAAATGAATACTGAGCCACACCAAACGGCTGTGCAAAGAGAGGATCACTTCCTATGTTGCAAGGCACGTGGACGTGGCTTTGCTCGAATGATCGTCTCATCACTGTGTCGTATCAATTCGGAAAGTCTCCATGGCTTCTGCCACTTCCACTTAAATTGTAATAGCCACTGATGATGGCTTCTTTTCCACCTCCATAGCTTGCCAGATGCTTGTCCTGCCATTGCCAACTTTTTCATTGGCAACTGCCCAATGGGTACCATCTGCATCAAAAGAAAATCTCACATACTTGGACCTATAAAAAAATGTGTGCCAGTTTCACACGATTGGAGAACAAATTACCGTTCTACTCTCATCTATAAAAGCTGCTGATTGCCTCACTTGACCATTAACAATGCCTGGTGTATATTTCCGCTGTTTCTGTGCTTGCATGGAATCTGGAGATAATGGTCCCGTACCTTCATCAGCATTATGTTTCAATGAATTTGGAGAGTTTCCCTGTTTATATAAAGTGATGATAAGTTAGCAACTAAAATTACAGTGATGATAATAGTATTATGGGTTGTGCCTTAAACTGTTTGAATTATTCGCTTTTAATTTTAGTTTTTAGTGGATGAATCTGTTTGAATTATTCGCTTTTAATTTTAGTTTTTAGTGGATGAATATTCAACTTGGATAGTTCCAACTTCAAAGTTTGGTTTACTTGCTATGCTAGTAGGAAGAGTTTATGTTTGAAAGATTTACAATTAAGTATTTATTTTCAAAATGCTGGTTGATTTTTCCTTGAACAATAGGCAGACAAGATCTTACAGAAGGTGGTTCTGCCAATGTTGTTGCAACGGCATGCTCCCTCACTTTTAGCTCCTTCTCAACTTCCTTTCTCTTGATCTCACTTTGCCGTAGTAGACCAACAAGTTCTTTGATTTGATCCTTCATTTCCTTGATCTCAATGTCCTTCTCCCATAGTTGGCACCTGTAGTCATCGTCTCATACATCAAATTTAAATAATAGTACACGCGAGCCAGTATAAGCCACCCAACAAAATACAAATGCTATACTCATTTATCATGATTAAAGATTCAAATTATTGCAACCAATTATCATGTTATTGGTATGCCATGTATTAAAGGAAACTTTTAAACCCCAAAAGGCACCTTCCCTTTCTGTCATGTACATATTGCATCGAACATAATCATAGAATTATCAAGTTATAGAAGCCAGATTTATACGTGTAAAGGACACCAAATCATGTCAATGGCATTTTCCAGCTCTATTTTTATGTGCAAATTTGAAACAACCCAAGATGGAAAATGATTAAGGATAAAACAATGCACCTAGCATCCCCAACAGAATTAAACATATATTGGAGCAGATTCTTGGCTTCTCCCATTGAGCGTAACTGGTTCCAGCGTCCACGACTAGTGAAAGCTCGTTCTCGTTCTTCTGCCTCAGAAAGTTGAGAAGCCATTGCCACAAGTGAATTAGATGATATGCTCAGCATGCTCTCAAGTGAAGCTATTCTAGCCATTCTTGCATTTGGTGGCATGGACAACACTCTGAGAAATATGGCAAGTGTTAGAAAGCCACTAGGCAAAGAGAGCTGTCCTTTTAAATTCATGTGTATTATTATTTGAAAGAGATAACATTTTCAAGATGTAAAGAGGTAAAAACTAACAAGGAATACCTAGCAAATCCATTCTTCCCACTTGGAGGACTGAGACCTTTTGCAGCAAACTCATTTACTTGCTTCAGCAAGGATAACTCTTCTGCAAGGGCAGCTCGCCTGAGGGTTACATCCAAATTAAGAATGAAAAAAAGAATTAATGTCAACAAGTACAGATTAATTAGTACTAAAAGTAACTAGTGAACATAAGTTACATACACTTCGCTTTGCTTCTCATACTCAAATCGAACTTCATGCTCTTTTACCATGACTTCTAGCTCGTGATCAAGCCCTCGTTGTAAGGACTTCTCATTACTCTGTAAATAACAAAAACATATTCAGTTAAGATTTAAGCTAACATGGATAGTAAGCAAATCCAAGAGAGTGAGAAAGGTGAACTACCTGCCCATTAGTTCCATTTCCATTCATTGTAACTGGAAGATGAAAGAGAATCAGAATATTAATAACATGAAAGAGAAGAGTCCATCTACTTAAGCTCCCTTGTTATTCCCTAAAAGACAATTTCCTATACTTACACCATTTTAAAAGAAAATACTTTACAAATGATCTACTAAAATTAAGCTAGATTCTTTCATGTCTTATACCATCTTGTCATGCCAGTTATTAAATATGAGCATTATCTGTATCAGTAACGTTATTGTCGACCACAAACAAATCATACCTGAAGTATCTCGGCTAGAAGATTTGCGAGCTTCCAACAATTCCTTTAACCTCTTGGTTGCCATTGCAGCTTCTTCAGTCTTTCTTTGGAGAACCTAAGGGAACATTTAGTTATTAAATTTAGTAACTTATTATGAAAAGCATCGGTCAAGAATCAATATACTCACAAATATCATCAAGAAAAATAGATGTTTCTATAACCATCTTGTTTATTCAATTTATATTGGTAAAAGAAGAATTTACTCTATTATAAGAATTATGCATATTGCATAGCAAAATATAAAACAGATGTGAGCACCAACATGTTGTATATCACAGCCTTAAAAGTGTTCTATTTGTGTATATTTGACATATTTTGGAGGAAGAAATAGTTTACTTTTACACACAAGTCAATGTCAATCACCAAAGAATGCCTAGATATTTGGATAATGAAGGTATAACATGTATTCAATCTTGATTAATATTTTGCACATATCTATCCACCTATACCCTGGTTGTTCAATTTACAATGCATCATTGCTTTAATTGACAGAATTAACACCATGCAGCGGCAATGTATATATATGACTTGCCCAGCTTATTTAACACTAAATTTAAACCATATCATCATATAGATTTCATTCTTCAAGAAGAATTGTTACTATATTTTTAAGTACGAGGGTTGCATGAAAAACATGGAAAAGTAAATGCACATATAGTCACTGTCACCACTACAAAATCTTCAGTCTTAATATATTTGTCTATAGTGTACACAGAAATCCAGGTTATAAATTATATAAAAAATGCCATCTAACAACTAGAAAAACTTACCAGTTTTTGGCGCTGATTTAATGCTTGCAGCTTGTGCCTTTCAAATTCATTTTTTCTTCCCTCCTTCCTTAACTGTTTCACAAACATGCAACCAATGAAGGCTATAGAGAATATATGCAGTGCAGGCAGGTAAATCATGTTGGAAAGTGATAGATTGATCATGATTGGCTACCATACTAGCAGTAAACACAAGTCCAGCTAAAAATGGCCATCTCTGGACTCTAATTCTACCTATTGAATATGAGTTGTTTGAAAGCTTTGAATAAGCATATAGTTTGTATCCTAAATTAAGTATTAATTCCTGCTTACCCTTTTTTTTAAGGGAAAAATAGCAAACTTCCATCACCTTAAGTTAGTTGAAAGTATTGTGAACAAATTAAACACATTCATGAAAAAATGAGGACGCTTGACATACTTGCAGAAGTTCTTTCTCTCTAGAAGCCTTCCATTGCCGAAACTGTTCTGATTCTTGTTTCATCCTTTGTTGCAATTGAACCTGCAATATTATTCAG
>JASCZI010272072.1:38159-73325 GCA_036250425.1 Stylosanthes scabra
GATTTGAGAAGAAGTACACTATATCAATTATGTATTTGCAAAAGTACAGCAATCAACCTTTTGGGCCTTTATAGATTGTATTTCATCTTGCAGTCGCTTTGCTGCTTCATCACTTTTTTGCTTTTGCTTCAGAAGCTGGACCTGGTTCTCTTGTTTCTTCTTCAAATCCAGAATCTAGAATTCATATATTTTGAAAGAGTCTATAAATGTCAAATTTTTGTAACCAAAATCGTATAACAGTAAAATAAATTCAAACAAAAAACCGGACTCCACCTGAGATTCAAGTGCTTTCAGTTTTTGTGCATGGATATCCTCTGATTTATGTGTTTGTCCATCAGAATTGGCAGCAAGATTTTCAACTTCAGCCAAAAGCCGATCCCTCTCTTGCTGCATTTATAAATCAGGTGCTTACATGAATATCAATTTTCTACATGAGCAAAATTAACTTTGCACATAACTTGTATCAAACCTGAACAGCTTTCTTTTCATCCTCCAGCTCCATTATCTTCCTTCCAAAGTGTTGCTTGAGAGTTTCAGCATCAGGTATTCCAAAAAGCTTCATCTCAGACTGTACAGACATCAATCCCATTATGTAAAGTAATAAAATAAGAGAGGAAACAAAATGGTAGTATCTTCTAAAAAGAGTTTAAACATAATGCTCTGTAGAAAATAGGGGATCAAACCCAAGAAGTGAAGTAGTAGACAATTATTTTCTAAGTTAAAAGCAGAAAAAACCATCAATCATCAGAAACATAAATTTCTAACAGTATGGTTATCAAATCATAGAACACAAGTTACATGATGGTTCTATTGATTTGAATGCTATCCTCCAATGCCTAATATGGCATGGATATGGGTTTAGTTATATGTAGTTATAACAACCTCTTTCTGCTCCAAGCGTTTATTCAGTTCATGTAACTCTCTGTCCATACTGTTTTGCAGTAATGTATGCTCCCATTCTTTTTCTACTTCTTCAATTTCCCTTGAATCCCCTGCAAAAACTGGAACTATTAACCAAGGATTGTAGCATTCTAATCGAATATTTAGAATTATCCTTATGAAACAACTTATTAAATTCAGGCCAAAGACAAGTCTTACCTGTTGCTTCACTCATTGGATAATCAGAGGCTGTGATAGGTAAGGCCCTCTTAAGCCCATCACTCTTCACGTTGCATGTGTTGCCATCCTGAAAAGGAAATTTAAAACTTAAATGCATAGCCTCAAAGAATGGCTGCCGTAATGGAAACTAGTCATATAGTGGAATGCAAATACCAAGATAAGATGAAATCACATATCTTGGTATCAATTTGTGAAAAAAGTTGTTAAGTCAAAAAAGATTATCAACTATGGAATCAGAGGCATACATAAGCGTCCTTTTCGCAGTGATCTATAACACTAACAGGGCTCCGAGTTCGGTATTCATGAAGTTCACGGCAGAGATCCTCATTTGCTGCTTCAAGCCAAGCAATCCTTTCTTTCAGGACCTAAATAAATAGTTATCAAATGATTATATATTAATTATAAAAACATAACCGTGTCAATATGTCTACTTTGTGTAAATCAAATTACTTAGAAGTGTATATGAAAGAGTCCAGATATAGTTAAGACTGGGATACTATCTGTCTAACAAAAATGGTAAGCATTGATTGATGTTCATCTGTTTACCATAAGTCATTTCATTAATGGTACTGCTAACCTATTATAGGAAATATAAAAGTAATGCAGAATTTAAGACATTTCCAAAGATTCAAGTTACCAGAACCAACTACCTGAACTTCCTCAGAAGAGCCACCAGAGCGAGCACAAAGTTCTGCTTGCAAATACTCTAGTTGTTGTCGCATTTTTAGCATCTCGCTGGTCATGGGATCTCTGTTCACCTAAGGAAGAATAAAAATATAAAATTAAATGTATGCAACTATAAAGATAAAAAAGGAAACCAATTATCTCAAATTTTAAAAATTAATGACATGGAACATAAATTTATGCCAATACTTACAACAGGCTTATTTTGGATGTTGCGTGCACGATTTGCGTACTTCAAAGTGTTCAGGGTTTCCTCAGCATTAATATCTGCTGGACTTATGCAAGCTGAAACAGAAACAGAAATATATTTTATTGCAGCAAAAATATATATTTTAGAAACGAGCATGTAATACTCATAATCAATTTTAGAAAAAAAAATTTATGAAGAAGAATAGTAACATAAGATCCATGAAGAAGATTTTCATGCAAGAATAACAACTTACCTATCATAACAGTCCTGCTGTTACCACCAAGTGAATCCTGAAAAATCATTTAGCTTTATCTATCAATACAAAAAATCTAGAAATAAGATTTTTATGTTAAAGATCAAAGAAAGAAAACGACAACATTAGAGAATTTGGTCACTTCTATTTCTCATTTTTGTTGTGATTCATTAAACAGGGTGATATATTCAGTGGGGAAAATACATCTTTTTTAAACTGACTAAATAATAAGTATATTTCAACATCATTACTATACTGTATAGTGTATACTACAAGAAGTAAGGTACATTTAGAGATATAAACCTGCAAAAGCCTTGTAAGTTTACTGTCTCTATAAGGAACATGAGCTCCTTCTTTTCTCTTCTTTTCATCACCAAGTGCACTAATTACATTACCCAGTGCCAGAAGTCCTTTATTTATGTGAACTCCTGTATGAAAGAGAAAATTAATAGGAATATATAATGATGAAATGAAGGGTAATGCTACATGTACACGCATCCATGCATCCATCCCAAAAACAACTTCTTTGCTGTGACTCAATTTTTCTGTGCTAGACTCCATCATTTTTTTGCTCGAAATTTCTGTGCTAGACTTCATTATGTATGTGTTTGGCGCATGGACCTATTAGGTGTAAGAACACATGGATTGATGCATGGATGTGTGTACACCTAGATTTATTCTGAACTGAATATTTATTAGGAAAAAAATTAAGAGTCATCATCTAACCTTCCTTAAAACGCAAGCCATCAGATCCTGTTCTTTTAGCTCGTTCTGATCCAGCAAGATCCACTAAGTGTAACTTGGCGCAAAGATACTCTTCATTCATGGTATCATTTGCACTGATCTCACTGGTACTATTGAGCTTCCGCATTTGCTCTAGTGTGATGGTGAAGATGGCATGTGAACGACTAGTTGGCCACATAATAATAGAAGAATAAGTAATAAAAGAACTCAAGCATAAATAAACAGTAACAGCATTTTGAGGCACAGCAGTTAGTAATGATGCCAACAAGTAAATTCAGGAAGACTCACTGGTGGGTAAAAGTCATTTGTAGTATAAACAGATTTCTCCCATAAGAAATTGAAACTTGAGATACCACACTGGCTTTAAAATTTAAAAGCAAATAACTTAAAGCTAAGTCTGGTTGTTAAGCCTGTAAATCATCAGCGATTTAGCAATATTTGAAATCCATTATACACCAAATCCTATGCAGTTATGTTAGTTCTTGTTTTAAAATTCTCTATATTTCACATTAAACAGCTCATCCTCTGAAATAAAAAATTAGTTTATGAATCTAAAAGTGAAATGAAAATACTGCGAGAATAAGCACAGATTCATGCAGTCCAATAAGAGAAGGAAAATGCATTAGTCACCTGGATTGGTTGTTCATATTTGTACTCCCAGTTGCTCTACTCAACGATCCTTGTTCGAGGCAAGCAGCCATTTCTTTCAGCGATGTAACGCTGACTTCAGTAGATCCAGCCAGGGTAATGACACCATTTGATGTTTCACGAATTTGAATTGGTGGCTTCCCAGGAACAGTTACTTTCCCTGCATGTCCATTTGCAGTTTCTGGTTTGCTCAAAAAGGATGGATCCAGCAAGTCTCTTACTTCTTCTTTAAGAATCTATCCACAAATAAAGATTGTTAGATGTATAATCTTAATCACTTCACAAGTAATAATCAATTAGTTTCAAAACCATGGCTATAGGCTATCAACACACCTCAATAAAGGAAACATGCAATTGAAATTCACTTTGATGCTTTAAGGTCTCAATTTTGTCAAACAGGACACTCATAACTTGGGGTATTATTCCTCCTTGGTAACCATCTTTAAAGCCAGTGCCCATGGTATATGTTTTCCCAGAACCTGTCTGCAATGCAGTAAAAATGTCATGTGCCAGAGAGAAGTAAGAGCAGTGCATGCACTTCTGTCCCATTTAGCAGTTAACTATACCTGACCATAGGCAAGAACAGTTGCATTATATCCTTGGAACAAGCCATCAACAAGGGAAGCAACACACTCACCGAACATAGCAGATGAAGGAGAACCCGTGCTCCCATAGACATGATCAAATGTAAAGGAATGGGAACCAATTTGCACCTGTATTCATTCACAATTAGCATAAGACATAACCCCACTTTTCAGCTACTCAAGGCAACTAATACAGTGCGCAAAGACTTAAACTTCAAGTCTTTTTTTATTATTTTTTATTTTTGGGTGTACAACTTCAAGTCATTTTCATCAACAAATTCAATTTTCACGGAAAATATGTTGGAATTCTTAGTTTGTTTGAATTTGAAGTATTCTTAATACTTTTTCAATTAGATGTAGAATGAATATACAGAGTAAATTATTACTTTAACCTATTACATCATGGGAGAAAATCAGCTGATATATTCTTACCAAGTACAAAATAGTGAAATTTTGAAATAAATAGGAACTGAAAATCATACATGAGAGACAAGTGGAACTATAGTCCAAATAGCACAGAAAAAAACCAAAAAGATGCTTTCATTTACAAGGACCGGTTTGTCATTTACTGAGTGCTTGGAATCTCTGTTGTTCAGTTGGCACCAAAATGAAGAGGAGGAGAAGAAAACAAACAAGAAGTTAATTTCATTTATAATTCAATTCATTTATCAAAATGATATTAGTTCAAAGGATTTAATTCATTTTTAGGAATACAATTATACAAATCACTTTGCGTGTAAGATTTTGGTGTGATTGGTAATTCTTACCTCAAGAATTCACAAATCATTTCATTTTCAATCATTCCAAAAATTTCCAACATCAAAAACATACACCATCAAAGCAAATTACATCCCAAATATCCCTACCAGACAAAAATCAAAAAGACAAAAACGCAGCCACACAACACAAAAATCAAACCATTTCCCCCAAAAAAATTAAAACACAACGTATCAGACCAACAAAGCCGTTCCACCACACAAAAAATTTCCCAAAGTCCAACTCCAAACCAAGCAAAATAGCATGAAAACTTGATAAGTCAAATATCTCAATCAAGCAAAGCATCATCATCAGAATTCAGATCACAAAAATATTATTTATATATTTTTTTTTTAAAAAAGCAACAAATTCCAAATCCTACTTTCTACTACGCAAGCAAATATTGGATCCAGATCTTCCCCTAAATTCACCAAATCCACACACTCCACCAAAATGAATGAATCAAATCAATTCACATCTTTAACAACAAAACAATGGCTTCCACTTTCCAATTGAAGCTGCTACATATCCTCCCAGAATTCTCAGCAATCAAATTAATAGCAAAAAAAAAAAAAAGCGCATTGTAACAACCGCAGTCGGAAAGTTAGTTACAACCGTATTACCGGTATTATTATAACCGCCAACTGTAACCGAATTTCAGAAAGAAAAAAAGAGAGAGTAAAATTTTGGAGGCATTGCTGAGATTTGATGAAGACCTGAGGCTTGCCGGTGACGACGGTGACGCAGTCCTTGCAACCTTGGAGCTTCTCGTCGGCGATGAGCGGTCTGACGTGGACCGCTACTTTGACACAACAATCTTCACCACCTGTTGCTGCTGCTGGTGTTGCTTCCATGGCTGGAAGCGCAGTCACGCGCACGCGCACACGCGTAGTCACGCGCGCACAACAAAAATGCTTTGTATTATGGAATCAGAGCTAAAAACTAAAAAAAGACGCACAGTGTGATAGAATAATGCAGTGAGAGAAGAAGGAAAATTCAATTGGTTCCTGTGAGAATTGTTGTCAATGTATGGTGGAGAGAGAGAGATGAAGTAAGTGGTTATGGTTTCTAGTTTCTGGAACTTGTGCTTCTAAAGAAGAAGGAGGAGAAGGAGGAGAGAGAGAGAGATGAAAAGGGTGATATAAACTAATAAGTGCTTAGCTGCTACTACAACTAGTTTTTAATGCCTTTTTTATTTTCTTTTCTTTTATTAAACACAAAGGTTTAGGTTGAGAAAATTAAAAGTTTATCTCATCTCTCTCAACTCTCAACTAGTACATGCCCTCTCAAGTTATTTTATTTTTCTTTTCTTTCATTTTAAGAATATAATAATTCAATGTTAACAAGTGATTTTGGTTAATTAAGTCTAATCAGATTATTTATTTTTATGCTAAATAAAAATTTATTTCGATATCAAATAAAATTTTATTTTTGAATAATATTTTATTTAGCATAGATATAAATCACTTAGTTAAACTTAATTAACCAAAACCATAAATTTTTTTTTATGAATTTAATTTAATTCAATAAAATAATTTAACATGTATATTTAATGACAGAATAAAATATTTTATATTACATTAAAATTAAATGTTTTTACATAAAAAATAAAATGATGACAATTTTACTACAAAAATATATAATTTTATTTATATTTAAAAATAGAACATTCGTAACCAATAATTATAGAACATACACAATAAAAATTATAAAACATCTGAAACCTAAAATAATCAACAATAAATCAACTTTGTACTTCTTAAAAATAGAAATAGTCAAATATATCAAATTATTCAATACTTGTTAGTTTGCAATTTCACGTTTAATTTCTCTTTAAAATTAGAAAATAAGAAAATTACCATGAAATGAAAACTCCATATTCCATCATAGTTCCGAGGAAAAGATGAAAGAGAAGGGCAATTGTGGAAATAAGAAAATGTGAAAGAGAATGAAGAAGAGGTAAACTGTAGGGACAATAACCACTAATCATTTTCTCTTTCACTTCACTGTACCGGTCTATAGGGTTCTCTTTTTATCACACATCTTTCCCAAATTGCCCTCCACTTTTCGCAACCGCACCATTGTACTCTACTCTTTCTTCTGAACAAATAAAGAAGCTTCTATTCCCGTTACACTACAATATACCTTTTCCGCAAAAACAATTAAAAAGGAAAATACTTTAATAATTCATATTTATATATATAAAATATATTTACACACAAAATTGATTAAACTCAACTACCAAAATTAAGCATCATGTAGCTATTTTAATTCATTTTTAATATAATTTTTTTAATTTAATGCGTGTTCTATACTAATAATTGAATTTGGTAATTGATTTTAGTGTAGATTTATTATAATATTTTTAAATGTATTTATTATTTAATATAATCATTTAAATATATGGATTTATGGTTTTATAATTGTGTTAAATTTTTTAATTATACTATTATTATATTTAAATTAAACTAATAAATTAATAACACTGACAAAAATATTAAATAATATTAACGATAACAATAAGAAGAAAAGATAATATAAAATTCCTTTGTATGAGTTTTTTTTTTTTTTTTTCTGGTAAAGAGTATATCTATCTATCATGAAATATGTATATTTTCGTAAGATGTTGTGTGAAATGACTTGCAAGTTTTTATCTAATCATACAGAAATCCTTAAAGGTAACATTACAAATTAAATGAGTGAGTTTTAACTTTTAATTTGTCTCTCCAAATGAGAGGTATGTGATGTGAAATACACTAAAATCGTGTGAAATCACCTAAGTTATCTTTGTAATTAAGTTTAATATTTTACTTATTTTTTACCAAAAAGAATTTATACCACTAAGCAAAAGTCAAGAAATTACTCTACACAATAATTTGTTTTTTTTTTTTGTATAAATTTGCATGGATTATATATGTACAAACTTTTGATATATACACCACCCGTAAAAACTTTAAGCATTAGTTAATTTTTTAATTACATTTTTATCCCAATTTAAAACCATAAATTATTTTAATTCGAAATCTTTCATAAAAGTGAAAACAAAAATGATCATATTTATTCAAAATTTTACAAGTAAGGTCGTGCGATGGAGTTAACATGGAATGAGTTGTAATATTATTTCCTTGAGGAATAAGTTATAATAAGTTATAAGCTATGGAGATAAAAAATTAAAAGAAAAAAAAAAAGGAATAAAAGAAGGGAAAAAGGCACGTGAGGAGTGAGAAGAAAGAGAAAGCTTTACGATAATCCATTGTGGTTGTGGATACGATCCTCTCTCCTCATCATACACCTTCATACCTCACATGTGGTTCCATTCCACTTTTTCTCTTTTTGCGCCCCACTTACCACAAATCCTTCATTCTCCACTTGTAGAATTAGATTTTCATAAATAAGTGACGTTTGGTTTGTATTTTATTTTCTCTTTTTATTTTAATATTTTTTGTATTTTGAATTTTAGGAAGAAAAAAGTAAAAAGAGTGAAAATAATTAAATCTTATTTTCTATTATTTTCACTTTTTTTCATAAAATTTGAAAAATAAAAAATACTAAAAATGAAAAAATAAAAACGTAAATTAAATACACTTTAAATGTACGTATATTTCTTCAACTAAATCATGAATTATTCATTTTTCTTCTTACGAATCCTCTGCTTCTTCTCTTCTGATCCTTCTTCAATTAATCATAATTTTTATTGGTTTGGATCAAATTAATTGGAATTGATTTTCAAAATTTGCTTATACTTTTAGTAATACTCTTTCTCTTCCATATTATATGACTTCACTTATTTCATCTGGATTTAAATTAATTTTTAATTAGTCTAAGATAATCAATAAAATATCAGTAATTAATTAGCCAAAAAGAAAAAAATATATCATAGAAAATTGCACAAAATTAATTATCCAAATAATATAATAGAAGACTGATTATTCAAAATAATAAAGACAAATCATTCGAAATAATAAAAAATAGATGATCCAAAAATGTTATGAAATAAATCATCCAAAATGATAGTATTAAATCGATGATGATGATAAATAAAAATGTTTACTAGTTGTTAGTTAAAAAATTAACAATAATGCTACACATACAGCTATTTAATCAACCAAGTCTCAACCAAATGATTTCTTCCCAATCTCACCTGGGCGCATGCGTGCAAGACACAAACTCACTCTCCCAAAATTTGAAATTCACAAAAACATGTGTTTCCTCTTCCTCGTTCTTGCAACTCTTCTTCTTCTTCAACCTCCTCCCTCATCCTCCTCCTTCTTCTTCCTGCATCGCCATCGTCGTTGTCGTCGCTACCGCTACTATCTTCGTAATCTTCTTCTTCTTCCTCTTCTTCTATTATCTTTTCTTATTCCTCATCCACTGTCACGTTGTTGCTATTGTTGTTGTTGTTGCTGCTGTTGTTGTTGTTGTTGCTGATGATGATGAAAAACTAAATTGGATTTTCATGAAAAATAGAACTAAATTTTCATATAAAACAGAACCGAATTTGCATATAAAACAGAACCGGATTTCTGAAAAGAAAAAAAAACAAAGTAGATTTTCATGAAAAAAGAACCGGATTTTCAAGAAAAACAGAACCAAATTTCGAAAAAACGAAGTGAATTTTCATTAAAATACTAAACCGGATTTTTATAAAAAAAAAAAATAAAAACAGAACCGGATTTTATAAAGAAAAGAAGTAAATTTCATTAAAAAATAGAATCGGATTTCATCATCATCATCATCATCATCATCTTCTTCTTCTTCTTATTCTTCTTCTTCTCTGTTATGTTCCTTCTTCTCTTTCCCCTTCTTCATTGTATTATCATTCTTTTTCCTCATTTGTTATCTTGTTTTTGTTCCTCTTCTTCTCCATTTTCAACGCCATCATCGTCGTTATCGTCACTGTTGTCGTTGTCGTCTCCTCCTCCTCGATGTCGTCGTCGTTGTCTTCTTCTTCTTCTTCTTCTTCTCCTCACCGTCATTTTCTTCTTCGTCCTCCTCCTCCACTATCATCTTTTTTTTCCTGTCATCGTCCTCCTCCTCCACCTCCTCCTTCTCCTTGTCGTCATCGTCCTCCTCGTCGTCATTATCGTCGTCGTCAGTCGAAATAAGCTACAGAAGAAACAAAGAAGGAGAAAAAAAAGAAGAAGAATGATAAGAGGAAGAAGGAATGATCGGCACGCGACGTAAAGGAAAAAACGCGTAAAAAAAAAAAAAGATTTAGTTGAGTTTGGTTAGTAAAATTGCTTGAAAAATTAATGACTACCATGTAATACTTCTTTTAATCTTTTGTATCATAATATATTTTTGTATGAACGAAGATATTTTTATAACAACATTCATCATAAATTTAAAATGGCTACACATGTAAAGATATATTTATTAAGATGTTTTGACGTATTATATTAAATAATTTAGTCAAATAATATTAAATCATGCAGAGATTTTTAATTGTTATTTTTGTATGAAAATATTTTTACACTAGTAATGACGAAATTTTAAACTAAATATAGTGATGATTATTGTATTTGCAATCAATCACTAGTAAAACATGTACAAAAATGTTTGGGTAAGGAAAAAATGCTATTCGTGTAGATTTAAATAAATTTTATATTGTTGGATCTAAAGTTTATATGTTATAGATCTTTTTTATATAAAAGAAGAATGTCAATCTAAAATCGTTTGCTTTTTTATATACTTGAAAATCAATGTAATATATTGTTCAAAATATATATAAAAATAAATGATTCTTCAATTATATGATTATTGATATTTGATTTTTTGAAATATGTGTTATTGTAATAATTCAATAATAAGATTAATAAAATATACATCAAAATAAACTATATATAAACGATGTATCTTTAATTAAATTAACACCGGTATCATTTAATTCTAACTTTAGATTTTTTTAGTGCATGTGTATGTATATATATTCTAGACATATCTTTGAGATGTAGTTGCATGGCACCAATTAATGTTTCTCTTAATTTTCTTTATGATCACTTTATGAGTCAATAATCACATGCAATCATATCATCATGTATATAACTATATATATACGGATATTTTTGTTGATTTATTCATTTACCAAATTTGTTGTGAGCCTTTATTATTACAATTTACAAGTGTATTAACAGGCACCAACATGTTAATCCTCTTTTTAATAAATTAAATGAAATAATAATAATACTTTAAAAATTAACTTAAATGGTAAGCATATTATGGTTAAACCAAAATGCTTCTTAGCTTGTTTAATTTTTTTTTGGTAACTTTGTTTCAATTATAGTTGGCTAAGACATGCCAAAAGATATTATTATTATTATTATTATTATTATTATTATTATTATTATTAACAATGCTATCAATAAATTAATAACCAATATTTACCAATAAAAGTTCAAGAAGAAAAAAAATTCATGTGAAAGAGAAGAGGAGAAAAAAGTATTGGTGAGAGAATTCATTGTTGGCTAGTGTTATCTAAATAAATATTGGTAATAAAGACTTTTTTCATTATTATTATTATTAGGATTTAGCTAACATATATTATTTCATGTGTCTTAAAAGCACATAATAAGTTTATTATTAATGAAGGATTTTAAATTTAACATTTAATTAATGAAAAGAAATGCATCGAAAACTTAAATTTAGTGTATTTTCAATAATTGTTTTTTTTTTTTTAATTTGTAATCTTGGGCGCATGTTAGCTAAATTATAATATTATTATTAATGCTTTTTAACCATGTATATATTGGGGACAATGCCTTAACTCATGATTGTTAGTTCTTATAAAATTGATTCGAACGAGATATAAGATTGCACCGAAAGCGTGGAAGAGAAAAATAATATAGAAAAAGAGAAAAGAAAGTAGAAAATTATATTAAATGTGCCTCATATATATATTTATTAGGTTATATTAAAAAGCTAGTTAAAAAAAAAAAATCTTGGGAGCCAATATTAGGGAGACAATAAGAGTCAATATTAATTTTTTTTCTTTTTTTTCTCGTCTTTTACCACCTACTAATTTCCTAATTATACTTATAGACTCCCTATGGACTCCTTAACGTTGATTTCCTAACATTATTCTTAAAAAAATTAGCCTTCCAAAAATTTAAAACTTATATTTAACTAATAATCAACTAACAGAATAGTACAGAGTATACCTATTTTGATTTCTGGAATTCGTGGGTTACAATAAAATAGTCCCTAAAATTTAAATTGCACCATTTTGATATTCTATATTGAAAAGTGTATTACATGTTGTACATATTGGACAACAAGAAATTATGTTTCACATATGACCTTAAATGAACATTAAAAATGACATAATTTACTATTTAACATTTTCATAACCTTTCAATTTATGCTTCGTAGGTATTAAATGATGTCGCTTTAATGACTATTTAGGACCATAAATGAAATGAAATTTTTGCATGTTGTCCGACGCAAAATGCAGCTGCTATTTTACTCATAAAATTAGCTAGAATTAGACAAAAATGAGATTATGGACCAATTTAATGCAACTTTTTTAATCTTAAGGACCAAACTAATACAATTAGAATCTCATGAACTATTTTAGTACAATTCACAAATCTCAAAGAGTAAAATAATGCTTAACTCGAATAATAAATAAGTATGGTTTAGGTAAAAAGAATAGATTTAACTCGAACTATTGTTGGGAAAAAGAAACTATTGAAGAAAAATATTGACCAATTATAGAATTGGCTGATAAAAAAAATAGATTTCAAATATTTTTTAATACAAAAATTATACATCCGAAATTTAAGAGTTATTGACTATTTTTTTTTTATTTTTCACTCTAAATAAACCAAAGCAAGAAATAAAGAAATTATGGAGAATTAATCATTAAAGTGGTGTAGCAAATTAAAATACAACATTAATTAGCCGAAAAAAAATTCATAAAAATTCATGATGACTTATGCTTTATATTTCTACATAAGGATGATTGAAGTTTTGTTTTTTTAAATTTTCCAAATGTGGGTCATTTCTACTTTATTTGTCAATATATACCAAAAAATATAATATGATGATGATGATAAGTCTACTCATTTTAAAAAAGTCCTTTGAGTGAGACATATCATTTCATATATAGTCTTAGAGAGAGACAAACTTGTCTTGATATTTATATTTCTATCTATATTATCAGAAATGGTAAATATATATCAATTTTGAGCGGAAAGAAATCCATAATTTATATTTATATCACCACACCGATATATTGATAATTTATAACCACTAATCTTGATTTAAAAAATATAAAACATATATATAAATCAAGATCAATGGTTATAGATTATCATTATTGGTACACCGATGAATTAATATACTTAAAATCTTTTCTATATTATTGGGTAAATACACATTATTTAAATGTATAAATATATGTAAAATTCATATCATCATCATGTGAAATAATGAATAATCTATTTAATTAATAACAAATATATATATATATATATATATATATATATATATAAAATTAATATACAAAATAAAATAAAGAACAAATAAAGAATATTTTTTGTGGTAAGAGAGATGATGAAAAAGAAAAAAAAAGATTGAAGAAAGAAAATGGAGACCGATCTAGGGACCCTATTGGGCATATCCAGCTGTAATGGCTTCCAACTTCACATGCAATAATCTTCATTTTTATATGATATGATATATGAATTGGTCCCATGCTTCACTATATCCTCACACTCTTTTCATTGCTAATATATATAAATTTCTTTTGTAATGAGCTAGCTAGCTATACTTTTAATCTAAACATTCTTAATTAATTATGTTTCTCACTTAATTACTATACTTATAATTTTTTCTCTTTCATCAGCAATATTTGTTAATATATTTGCCTACAATTAAATATTAACTACCTTGTACTTTATAGCAAAAAGTTTTAGCGACAATTATAACAATCGCTACTAAAACCTTTTAGGTGGTCACAAAAATCTGATAATAGTAAAAAAATGTAAATAAACTTTAAAATGAGTGATCATATATAATATTACTGTCAATAATAAAAAAGGATAATGCTATTTGAACAAGTAGTTTAGACTAATCAAGTTCAACCAAGTGATTTATTCCCATATTAAATAGAATATTATTTCGGTGTCAAATAGTATAAAAAATTGCACCTAAAAAAAGTTTTAGTGTGATATCGAAATAGTCTTCTATTTAGTATAAAAATAAATGACTTGATTAAATTTAGTTAGTCAAAACCACTTGTTCATGTAGAATTATTGTAATAAAAATTTGTCACTAAAACTAATTTTTCCTCCTGTGAACCATATTTTTAAAGAAACTTAAAACCAAACAAGTTTTTGTCATCAAAACTTTTATTATTGTATTTTGTTGTACTATACCCTATATATAATATTTATTATAAGTTCTCAAGTAAATAAATAATTTGATATTTGTTTTTATTATCCCAATTAATTAATGCAATAAATTAACAACTATATATGTTTTGACAAAATTTTAACTATTTTCTATTAATAGGGAAATGTCATCCCTTTTATAATTTAATCTTGATTTGATTTGATTTGTTAACGAATTCTTGATGTTGTATTATTTCAACGTATTATATATTTCTTAAATGTGTCGGAAGTTTTGGAGTATTTGTTTTTCATTTTCAATTTGTGTGGATTATGATTATTATTGTACAAAATATTCAAACCTAACTCCTGGCCTAACTTATTCAGCCTTAAAATCTAAATCTCATAAATTTCACTTTAATTAATTAATTTCAGATTATTAATTCGTGATCTTAGAGTAAGGAACTACTAGCTCAAATGATGAAGACAGACAGAAATAATGTGGAATCAATTAATGTTTTATTTATTGGCTTGATTTGAGCAGTTTTTTAGGGTCAAATTTATTTGTGTGAGTGGCTCTATATTTAAACATCTCCTACTCTTCTATATCCCTTATTAGCTTCTTTACCTGAGTTTTATTTTATTTCTTATCATTTCCTATAAATTAATTAAATTGTATATTATTTGGATCAATTACTTACTTGTATAGTCATAAAAAAAATGTTACGTGTAAATTAAAAATCAACCAAAGCCATTGGATTTAAAAACATGTATTTGAATTGATAGAGTTTAATTTTAATAAATTAATAGTGTATAACATTTTTCAGTGTATTAAAATTAAATTAATAAACTATTATAATAACTACATCCATGCATAAGTGCTTAATTAATAATCTAACATTTAGTATTGTCACAAAAAATCTAACATTTAGTATTAAAGAACAAAGATTATTAGTGTAGTTACTATATCAGCATAAAATATTATTTGTAAGTGCTAAATAATAATGTGGAAGATATTTAATTAGTTAATATATTTTATTTCCTATCAAATAAAATATAAATGATATAAAATTCCTTAATTTTGATTAAAAACAATAACAAATTTTATATTTTTTACGGCAAGCACTTTATATATATATATATATATTAGACACTAATTTTTATATTTATTTATTTGAAACAAGCATATACTACATTGATTCAAGCTCCATTGAAAATAACAAAAAACTTAAATGAATTATTATAATATAGAGGGATAGTAGTATTCACTTTTCTTGCGGGTTGTGGTATGTGAGTATTTTAACAAATGGAGGGCATTTTTGTTCAATTTTAAAAAGATTAGGATTATATTTGTGTTTTACCGATATAATATTTAATTAAAAACAAGGTTCTAAAGTGTAAGGTGTGAATCTCACTTGTTAGGAATTTAAATCATGTTTTATATATGTAGCAATTCAATAATGATAAGCGATAAATTCTTAAATGAAACTTTGATTTGTAACATATTAGTTATTATCTGTGGAACTGAATTCTATCCCTCAAGAAAAATGTCTATCATATCTATTCATTCGGTCAAAGTCTTCACGGCGTTTTCATGCCCTCTACTGAGAGGTGCATCATAATACGGTTGTATCAAAAAAAAAAAAAAAAAGAAGTGTAAAGTGTGAACCCTAGTCGCCTCATGTTCATGTGTAACCAGCTCATATATCGTTAATAATCGTTAGCTTTGATTCCTTGTACAAGCAAGTTATCAACAATACAAGTCAACATCATAAAAGTTGCAACGGTTCCTTAACCGACACAACATATATATGTGGTACAAAAAGCTATACGTATTTCGTTATATTTGAAGATTTTGTAACTAGATTATTATTTACATTTGAAACAAACTTCACTTGATGATATCTTCTATAAAGTAAGGACCTTATTATGTTAAATGTGTAGACTCACTTACAATTATCATTATATTAGGGTTGAGATAGAATGTGATATTCCCCTTAAACTTATACATATATTATTATATTTTATTTATTTAAATATTATAAGTAAGTCTTATATCTCTCATATAATAAATGATTTATAAGAGTGAAGCATTACCTTTAATTTTTTATATCAATTCTAATATAATATCATAACTTATTCGATTCAATATTATCAGGTCCAAACGATGAGACAAGCATTATTCTTGGTGTGAAGGAGTTGAGATGTATTATAAGTCTCATACATCTCTCAAAAATATTAAATCTGGATATGAAAAAAATGTATTATAAGTTTTACATTTTCAAGAAAATATTATCTCTAGATGATATATAATTATAAGCACTGTTTATATATATTTACATCATATATATCATATTATAAACCCTAAATGAAAAAGTGGCTTTAGACATGGAGGTGAGTGACATATGTAAGATATCCTCAAAAGTGGAAATAACCACACATCATTTTCATTTATAAAACCAATAATAATATGTAATAACTAATAAGTAGTTACATTGGTATTTAATGCAAAGAAAACCTTCGTAAGTATTGTACTATAGTTAGTTACGTGTGAAAGGAACCTGCAATTCAAAATAATAGTTAATTATATTTAAAAAAAACCCTATATTTTTCAATATTTTCTAATAATTTAATTTTATTATTCCGTCAATATAAAATAATTTTATATATACATCTAATTATAAGAAACGTTTCAAATATATTATGGTATATAACAATTTATTGATCTTATTCGTTAATTTGTACTTAAATCATAACATATTTATCACACATTGATAAGAATTGAATTGGCATTATTATTCAACTTCACCTTTGGAAAAGCCAAAAACTAGCTCTAATTTTAGGCACATCCTACTCTGTCACCATATAGCAATAATTGAACACATGCATGTTCTTGATATAATGTTCATAATATGTCACTTCTTATTGACTACTATCCGAGATATTTCTTATATAATACATTTTAGATGTTCTGAATTTAATAATTTTAATCGTTAAATTTAATTATAAAATATACACATAAGTATTATCAACGATTAAAATTACTTAATTATTATTATACACTATAAAATACCTTAAATACCTCCTATTTTAATACTGCAAGTATCAGCATTTATCTTGAGATCATTATCAAGTGAGATTACTTTGAGAAAAAACCATGGCACATTTCCCGCAAGGTAATAATGATTTTGAGCTTTTATTATTTTATTGTTCTCCTAAATAATAGAAAAGGACCTCCCCTCTGTTTAGCTATTCTTTTTGTTAATTTCTTTGTATATATTTTCTTTATTATATTCTTCATGTGCTGGTGGACATCAAGCAAAGCAAACTTGCAAAAAAATTAAAGATAAAAAGTAATAGAAGAATAGAAGAAAAAAAAGCCTCTTTTCCTTTTTTTATTATTATTATCATTATTATTTGTAAAACTACTCACAATGCTTAGTAATGAAAAAATTATAAGATCATTTTGTCTCATGCAACCTCCAAATCTAATAGTGAAGAGGCGCACCTATAAAGACTCTTACGCTCAAATCAGTTTAGAGATCAAATAAGCACAATCATCAGAATTAGAATATGTTTTTCGTGGATGATTTTGTCTTTTTATATTTATAACTTTTGATGTGTGACTGAGATTGGAATAATTTTTTCTAAAATTTTATCTCATTTGAAAGATACGATGCATTTTTTAGTTTATTAGTTTCTTCTAGATTGAGTCATTTATATTTTGTGCCCATCTTAAATTGATTCATAACAATGATTAATATTTAATTAAATTTATGTGTTAAAGATCATTTTTTAAATAATGTGTTTAAAGTAGTATATGATTGTTGAATAACGATGTAAATCTTTTACAAGTATAAAAATGAAATTATTATTATTATTATTATTATTATTATTATTATTATTATTATTATTATTATTATTATATAGTTGTACCGCCACAACTGTTGGGTCCTTTATTTGGAAGGAAGAAGAAATAAGTGTAGAATTGGGTGGTTACACTGTAAATCCAAAAGCACTTCTAAGTCTCTTTCTTTTTCAACCTAACCCTTCATTCATTGGATTTTTGTCATTTAGATGCAAACAAAGCAACCACAAACTAGACCCTACAATATATTTAAAGAAAAATTATTCGGTACAGATCTAAATTCATACGGATATAAAAGATTCTCTTACAATACAGATTTTATATCTTGTATCTCAAAAAAATAAAAATAATATACAGATGTGGACCCATATATTCTTCTAATAAAACGTATATCTTTAACATTTATATATGTAGTATTCATATTTAATTAATAATAATAATAATAATAATAATAATAATAATAATAATAATAAGGTGAACATCAAACTCGTAACATCAATGGAGTTTTTATTAACAGTAGTGTTACTTTTCTTCATCCAACAAGTTTATTTATTCAATTTCTTTAAACAATATATTAATTTTATTTATATATATCTCCCCACACATGCATGCATCAACCTCACCAAACAACAAACGAAATGACACTCTCATTCTTAGTAGGGAAATTGATTTTTCTTATTCATACCTGAGCATGATAGGTTTGACACGTGACACACCAAAATTATCTTCCTAATTAATGTCTAAATTATATATAATTATGGATAATATGGTTTCTCATCGTTTAATTTTATTAGTTAATTTAAATATGATTTGATAATGGCGAGAAAAATAGAAAATGATGATTACAATTATGTGCATATCATAAAAATTAATTTTATTTTTATAAAAATATTTTAAATTTTATTATACAAATTTTGACTAATTATTTAATTCATAAAACTGAGTATTTTATTTGCCTATATTTTTTCTTCTCCTATTTTTAATTTCTTCATTAATTATATATACCACTTAAGAAATTCGATAAGGTTATATATCTCAACAACTAATAACGTTTCTTATTAATTAATTCTCACCGTTTGCATGTAATAACAACCTAATTAATGATGAAGCACCTAATTAAGTAATTAACATACAAAATTATCTGCATGCAACAGATAAAATCCTCTCAACATAAAAGTCATTATTCAATTGTACTTCATTAACTTTTTCATTAGTTTAGCCATGTTAATCAGTCTTTGACCGTATTATTGGACCTAATTAATTAACAATAATAACCCTAGATATAACCTATAACACTGTCATTACAGAGCAATAATATTGACACAATCATATAGTTGAGGAAATTAATTAAAACTTACGCTACATTATACATTATATTTGCCATTTTTTAACTATATTATATGTAACTATCATATTATGTGCATATATTACAAATTTCATATCTACTTACGAGAAATATGAACTCTTAAAAATATATAAATGTGATATATTTCTCATTTCATGATTTAATTTTTGAGGTTGGATTAGATCCACTTAATATTAATTTTAATAAATGTATATAAAAAATTATTAGTTACTAAATTAGTTACTTGTATTTAATATATAAATATATGATAGCTAATTTTTTTTATTGGATATTATTAAATAACTAAATTTTTGAGTATTTTAAGAGATAAAATTGACAATCTTTCTAAACAAATAAGTTTTATTTTCTTTTTCAAAAAGAGAATCGAATTCAAGAAAAATAATTAAAAAACACAAACCCTTATTCATCTGTGATAAGTTACGTTTGCATAATTTGATCCGGTAATAATGTAATAATTTTCAATATGAAAATGGGGTAGCTTTTCCTTTATGCTTCTTCAAAGTGATGAGGTTGTGCTGCTTTCTTTATTCTCAACCAACCTCTCTATCTTACCCTACCATTTTTTTTCTTCTTTTTATCCTATGCTTTTTATTAGTTTTCCACCCTACCCATGTGGACCTTTAATTCACATGCATGTTCACCACCTCCTTTTCATTACTAATTAACATCACTTTTGAGGTTGAACGATCTTATTTGAACGTTATAAAATTATAAAATAAGTGTTTATTTTGTACCAATAATAATAATAATTTTTTTGGTGCTGAAATAATAATAGTTTGATGCATTATGTAATATATATTTTTACACAATCATGATCAATCTAATTTTTTTAAATAGTTATATATTCACGTATGTGGTAAATAAAAAAATATTTATATTTACTTATGAAATAATACATAATTGAAAATAGAAATTAAATTTTAATAATAATACATTAGTAAAAAAATACATTACTATATATGAAAAGAGGGACAATTTTTTCCTACTTAATCCATCTTTTCCTCACTTTGTATATCTTGTCTTGATCATTAATTAATAATAATCAAGAAGTACTTAGTAAATTTAAATGGTTCGGCAATAATATGTATATATAACTTCTATATTTAATTTAAATAAAGTATTAGGTTATATGAACAAAAATTATTAAAAGATAAAAAACTTGATGTTTAAATAAATAGGTTTATCATATCCCATACAATGAGCCAACTTGATTAGAGCCACTCATCCCTTAATGTAGATTAAATAAACTAACATTTTGTTTAATCAAATCAAGAAACTAATAACCTATATGTGGTTTTAAGAGAAGATGTGATGATTCCCATAACATAATCATCAAATGTAGCTTGTCCACACACATATATAGAAGGGAGAAAAAAAAATCTTAATTGTGTGATTTGATTTGATATATATCCTTCTTGTGTAATGATATCTTGATTTGGATAAAAACCAAAATTATATAACTCCAAATTAATTATCTTCATTCTTATTAGCTATATATATATATTGATGCTTTTGGGGACCTTGGTGTTAGGGCATGGAGTTAGAAACACAACATGTGCATCATTAGTTCATTACAAAGCTTTTTATCATTAGCATATGTCGGAGGCATATAGATAAAAAGATAGATAGATAAGTACTTAAAAGATGATGGAGGTTTTTAAACTTTTAGGACAATAATAAGTAAGTGGCATGTGATATGATTTTGGTGAATTCTAGGCTCTTACTTAAATTACTATAATGAAACTTAATTAGTGGTCACCTAATTACCAACTAATCACAAAGTTCATAAGAAGTTGTATGTTTCACTAATATTCACTCATACCTAAATAGTTAATTATATTCTAATTAGTAATTACTATATTTTTTTTTGGGTATTAAGTAATTACTATATTATATGTTCGAATTAGAAATACTTATGATTTCTTTTTTTGGGGGATGGGTTCATAAAAACTTATGCAGCCCAACAATATTTTTTTTCATGTTTTTTTTGTTGCCCACGATATCTCCCAACCCGACAAGTCAAGCCGCAGATCTGAGCTTCATTTAAGGGTTTGTCGTTGAACAATGGGTTGCTGCGTGTTTTTTTCCATGTTTTATTTTTGGAACATGGTACGAATAGACCCAAAGGGTTGATTTTTCTATATAAGGGCCTTTTAGTTGAGTAAAGTCCAAATTGATGATTAAAATCTTTCTTCAAAAACCCAAAGATCATGTCCAAAATAACTCACAGATAAAAAACCCAAAACCTGAAAACTCAATAATGATGGTTGCATGATGACCCAAGACAAAAAAAAGAGAGGTTGCATGATGACAAAAAAATATGATGGTTACACTTGCATACAATACACGCAATCCAATTTTATTCATTACTATTACTACTACTATTATTTTTGTTTTTTTAAAAACTAGTGGATTTTTTTTTAAGAATGACTGTTTTACATAAAAAAGTAAAATGTGTTCAAAATTCACAGTAATTAGCAAGTAATTTTAAGTTGGAGATAATCATGTTTGATTTTTCTTTGGAGATTTAAAAATGGGATAATGCTATTTGAACAAGTGGTTTCGACTAATCAAATTCAATCAAGTGATTTATTTTTATGCTAAATAGAATATTATTTCGGTGTTAAATAGTATAAAAAATTGCACATAAATAAAATTCTATTTTACATCGAAATAGTATTCTATTTAGCATAGAAATAAATGATTTGGTTGAATTTAGTTGACCAAAATTACTTATTCACTTTATTGTAAAAAATATATTAATTTAAATATAAAATATTAATATTAATCACTTAACATTTTTTTTTTATTTACCGCTCCATATTTTTAGCACCATGGATTCTTCCTTTTTCGTTGACTTTCAAAACAAAATCTGAAGTCAAAATAGATGTTCTAAATAAACATGAAGAAAAAAACTTAATTTATTTCATTGAAACTTTATAAGACGAAGAAAAGTACAATTTTTTTGGCGGAAAAAAAAAATAAAAAAAAAAGACTGATTTACGAAGATACGTCGAAAACGTGAAAGACAGAGACAAAGTCGCCGCCTTATGACACCTGTACACGATTGATGACGTGGCATCATATCAGCCGTCCGATTCACTCAAAAAAATATCCAAAGCAATTCCCTCATTTTTTTTTTCTTCTTCTTCTTCGTTTCTTTGTTAGTCTTCTATCTGAAAAATTCTGAATCTCAGCGAAGAGCTTCCAAAAACGACAGGTACGAAGTGTCGTTTTGGATCAATCTCTAAATCAACTCAATTTTACTTTGCTTGTACATTTTTTTTAACTAAATTGAAATATTAGTGTCGTTTCTGAGGTAAATTCGATTGTGCTAGCTTAATTAGTTAATTAATTTATTTTTTCCCTTTTTTTTGTTTGATTTATGATGCAGTAGCTTTGTGGTGTTGTTTGAGTGCGAAGAAATTCGAATAGCGGGAAATGCGTGTTGTGATTTGAGTGAGTGAGGATTTTGAAAGGGTTTTTGTTATTTTTGGTTTGTTTTGATTGAAGAGAGAAAAAAATTTGAAAGAGAGATTAGTTTAGTGTGATGGCTGAAGCTGTTATGAATTTCTTGAACAACACGTTGGGATGGGTGACTGGTGCTTTGGATATGCCTTCTGCACGAGCTCAGGTTTTTGGATTTCAAATCGGTGGTAAGTGATTTTTCATAATCATGCTTTGAATTATATATGGCTGCGGTTACTTTCTGGATTTTCAAACTAGTTATGTTGTTAAAATGGCAATACATGAGTTGCTTAGGTTCATTGGATTAGCTTCTAAGAAAATTGAGATATATTGTTAGCTTCAAGAGTTTTACAAAGTATTTTTTGCTTGATTGGTTCAACTGGTTTGGAAAATTGTTTCCCTTGAATAAGGTTTTGGGGTTTTTAAGTCTTGTGGTTGATAAAACAAAGGGCACTTAGCACTATGAGAGTTTTATAGTGAGTCAACGTTGTTCAAACCATGTCAGTTGGAGTTAATGAACTTGAAGACACTGCTCACTTAGACAAAAAATACTTTATGTAGTTATCCAATACCAGTTATACGATACTATTCTAATATTTCTGTTATTGTAAAGATTTATGATTTGTTGATTGTATGAAAACCTTTGAATCTGACGTTGAAATTAGTCAAAACTTAGATTGGAAGCCTCATTTTTTTTTCTTTTCAGAATGCACATTATATTTCGTTACAAATGAGATTGATTAATTATTTGATTTTTCCTCCGCTGTTGCCTTGTGTTTGAAGGACATTTGTTCATTGAGGTTTTTCTCCTTGTGGTCATCCTTTTCTTGCTTTCCCAAAAAAGTTACAAGCCTCCTAAACGACCCTTAACAAACAAGGTTTGTTCAACAGTACTCTGTGGTGTATTTTCTTTTCTTTTTGGTTAAATTTCTTTTTATGCTACCACAAAATATCTAAGCTTATTGTTATTTTTTAAGGCCTTACTCAAATTATTCTTTGAATGAATAATAATGAGTTTTTTAGTTGAACCTCTGTGCTTATTATTATGCTTCTAGTTCTAGTGCAAGTAAATCTGAGAATAATCATGTTTCTGGTATTTTGACTCTCTGAAAAATTGCTTAATATCTGCAGGAAATCGATGAGCTATGTGATGAATGGGTTCCGGAGCCACTTATTCCTTCTCTTAATGAAGAGCCATATGAACCACCAGTGCTTGAGAGGTGATTGCATTTTCTTGTCGGGAGGCATTCTCATTTATTCTTTAATGTTTCCTAGCATGTTATAACTTATGTCACTAACAAGATCCTTTGGGCAATCACACTACAAAAGTTGCCTAACATAGACAGAGTTCCTACTCAAAAACTACATTGTTATAATTGCATATCTTTGACTATAGACACAATATTTATCCTTGAGGGTAGCCATCTTTTGACTTTGTGTTCAGACATACTTTCCTAATTTTTTAATTCTGGCAATAGGAATTTTAAGTTCAAGATGACAGTTAATGTAAATATATGGACAAAGGGATCAATGTAACTTACAAGTTACAATGAAAAGAGTATTTCTTTTTGGGTCGAAGTATATGTTGTGGAAATAATCTAATAATTGGCTCATATATTATGTAAGCTAAACAACTGATTATTGAGCACTCATGGGTTCAATATGGTATGTAATGTAATGGTACTTTTGTGCAGTGCTGCTGGGCCACATACTGTAATTGATGGCAAAGAAGTTGTCAATTTTTCTTCAGCAAACTATCTTGGGTTGATAGGCCACAAAAAGTTACTTGTAAGGAAATGATCCCCATATCAGTTATAAATTCCTCTTTTTGGTGCTGGGTTAATTCAGTGATTTAGTGAATTTATAATTTATATTTGAACTTCTTCATGTAGGATTCATGTTCTGCTGCTTTAGATAAATATGGTGTTGGTTCTTGTGGTCCCCGTGGATTTTATGGAACAATTGGTAAGCTTTTATCTCAACGTTTATTATTGAGAAAATGCTTTTACTCATATGGTACGTTTCCTTGCCCCAGATGTCCACCTTGATTTTGAAGCAAGGATAGCAAAGTTTTTGGGAACCCCTGATTCAATTCTCTACCCATTTGGCTTTTCCACCATGTTCAGTGCTATTCCTGCTTTCTCCAAGAAAGGAGATATAATTGTAGCGTAAGTGTGCATGAACTTGTCTTTGAATACTAACTATGTTAATTTTGTTCAGTTTTTCCTCAATTTTAGTCTCATTACCTTTAATGGTTATTGATAGTAAACATTGCATGAATATTGGTAGTTTTATTATTTTTATTATTTTTTTTTACCACTGTTATTAGCGTGGTCTAAAGAAAGAACTGAGTTACTAGTATCATCTTGATATTTATTTATAGCTAAATAATGCTTGTATGATTGTATCATCTTGTTCCACTTGGTACAAGCTGATCAGTGGAGGCTGCATGTATATAAACCCTCATGTTTCATAAATAGGTTTTTATCTTTTGCAGTGATGAAGGAGTTCACTGGGCAATACAGAATGGTCTTTATCTTTCTAGAAGCACAGTGGTGTACTTTAAGCATAATGACATGAAATCTTTAAGAGAAACTCTAGAGAACATCACTTCCAAAAATAAGCGGGTTGACAAACTGAGGCGTTATATTGTTGTCGAAGCTGTCTACCAGGTAGATCTTGTATATTATGCACATGATATATTAGCTTTACATTTTCACATTGTGTTCCCATAAAGTTTCTTCAACATTTAGCATTAAAAGCAGGTGGTTACATTTAACATCTTTTTGAACTGTAAATTTTCAGAATTCTGGTCAAATTGCACCCTTAGATGAGATCATTAAACTGAAGGAAAAATACAAGTTCCGTGTTTTGCTGGATGAGAGCAACTCATTTGGTGTTCTTGGAAAATCTGGACGAGGTCTCACTGAATACTCTGGAGTACCAGTATGTACTGAAAATTTCTGTTTATTTGTGCATGCGCATATATTCTGGGTTGTGTTAGTATTTGTTATGTGTGCTTCATGGGTTAAACTTACTTGATGCAGATTGAGGAGTTAGATATTGTAACGGCTGATATGGGTCATGCATTGGCTGCAGAAGGAGGATTCTGCACTGGAAGTACAAGAGTTATAGATCACCAAGTATGGCATGAAATATATGATTATCCATCTGCGATTTATGTGTTGATTTCTAATTTACTAAAGAAAGAAAAATAAGAATTTGTTGATGTGGAAATCAGGAGTTTATTTTTTCTCCATATTGTTTTTCACCACATTTTATTTCTTTCTCAATTTTAATTTTTCTTCAACACAATTGTGAACCGAAAGAGTTGCATTTTATTCTTGATGCCGGAAATAAATCTTATCCATTTTCCAAATACTAAGACTTGTATGTTTGCAATCTTGCCAGCGATTGAGTAGCTCTGGCTATGTCTTTTCTGCTTCATTGCCTCCATACCTTGCAAGTGCTGCAATGACTGCTATCGACATTCTGGAGGAAAATCCCGAGCTGTTATCAAAGCTTAAGAACAACATTTCTGTGCTATGGAAAGGTGAGCTTTGGTCTCATTGCTAGTTTCTTGAATTGTATTGTTAGTGTCTACAGTTTAATTGCTATTATTTCTCACCCAATCAATCAAGGATTTTATTTAATTGTTTGGTTAAGCACTCGGATTTTGAGATACATTGGTTACTGCAGAATTGTCAAAAATACCAGGTTTAAAAATTTCAAGTAATAAGGAGTCACCAATTGTTTATTTGAGATTAGAGAAGTCAACAGGTTCGCAGAAAGATGATCTTCGTCTACTTCAAAAAATTGCTCAGCGGGTAAGTATTTTTTTCACCAAATTTAACTCTCTGAATGACGTGCCGAGATAATTAAATATACCAAGATCTATGCCATTCTGTTATCTTAGTACATAAGGAATTAAGTTTATGTTGCTGCATCATAGTATTGTCCATTTTTTTGTGTGCGCTTATGAATGTTTTTGTATTCATAGGTTTTGGAGGAAGATTCTGTGTTTGTGGTGGTCTCTCACAGATCAACATTGGACAAGTGCCGTTTACCTGTGGGAATAAGATTGTTTGTTTCTGCAGGGCATTCAGAATCCGATCTTCGGAGGGCATCTGGATCATTGAAAAAGGTTTCAGCACAGGTCTTAGGTAGTCATAATTGAAAACTTATACATACATACACCTCTCCTCTTCTGCTTGTTTTGTATGTACCATAACTCTTACCAAAATTTCAGATTTTTTTTTTTTTTGGTTTCATGTTTAGTTAATCAATTTTGAAATCCAGGGAAGATAAAGGAAGTTGTGTAGTTGACAATTCTTGTAATCTTTTTGCTAGTTTTTTGTGATGGTTGCATACTGGGTTTTACATGTAGAATAGAATAAGGGTTTATTTGTTTATTTTTATTTTTTTTAGTGAGTTGGTGAAGATGCTTATGAATTATAATTCCTTAATTGTATCTTATTTTATTTTTTTCGCTCTCTCAAGTGCATTGCTTTGCATGCTAGATGCTACCTACGCTTTACATTATTCATCACTTAGCTGTTAAATTTAGGTTAGGGTTTCTAATCTGGTGTAACATGTTTTGTTTTGTATTGGAAGGATTTGCACCCACCTTAGATTGAGTTAGATAGTCTCTGTAAATGTGTAGTGTTAGTGAACAAGTCTATATAATTAACCCAAAAAGGGTTACGATTTCAATCTAGAAAGTCCAAAAAGTATGGTTGAATGTAAGATTCATTTCTCTTCAATCAATCCCAAAGGCAAATCCTAGCCTTTTTTTTATTTATAAATAAAAAGCCCTTAATTGCCACTTTAATTAGAAAATATATGAGTTATATAAGAATTACTTGTAATTATGCCGACAATAGTTATAGGAGTTCCCTTATTTTCGCTAGTACTAGTGATAGTTAATAGTGAAAATATAAGCTATAAAACAAAATTAAAAACAACTAAACATTATTGAACAATGAACACTGGCAATTCTTGTTAGGCAACATATTAAGTTGTTACTTCTTTAATGTCTCATAGAATCATCGTCCAAATACTCCAAACATATCATTACCAACATTACAACATATCCTCCATGGTCAAAATTGCTGTTTCAAAATTCATACCTTTCACTTTACTGATTTGATTGACAACAAGTTAATCAACTAATAATTTCGGCCTTACAACCTCTATTGGTCCAAATCCAGCCACAACCATAAAAAATGAAAAACACACACAAAAAGTGCAGCACTGACATCACTCCTCCATGGCATTGTTGTCTTCTGATTGCCGTTGGGAAACAGAGACTTTGATCTTTTGTGGTAATGTGAGAGACGGGTCCTTCTGAAGCGCCGAAGGAGCTTTGACCAAACTGATGCTCTGCTCCAACTCCTTTGCTGCCTCCTTCTGTAGCTTTTCCTTCTTGCCCTTCATCCTATTAAAAATTTGACAAAATGTCAGAAAATAACAAAGTGAGAGGGCATTGTAAGGCTTCCTCATACAAGTAATCGTGGAACTGATGAATTACCTATTCTTGTGGTGCCTCTCCTCCCTGGTGACTCTGATCTTATCAATCTTTGGAATGGCCTTGAGGACGGTCTCTGCAAGATTCCTGTCATATCTCTCTGGCCTGTTTCTCTTTCTCTCAAACTCAAAGGTTGAATCCTAAAGCAATGTATGATAGCAATGAGGCTCCTCCAAACCACAATTATTAATGACATGGACACATAGGCCAAGAGAAAGGGAAAATAGGTTTCACTTACCTGAGTCATATCCTTTCCATGCACCCGTCTATATGCCTTGGTCCATTTTACCTTCCGAGGATTCCTCTTCATTTTGAAGTTCTTGTGGCATTTAGATCTACAAAATCGAAAAATCTACAAGAGAAGTTTGTCATAAATCTGCACCATATGGGCCACGATGCCAAGTGAAGTGGGGGCTATAAGCCTATAAAAACATACATAGCTACCAGCTACTTATTTAAAAGAATTAACAACATGGAGTGGAGTTTACAGGTTTAAGAACCAATTCAAGCACAAGATGATTCCATCTAGATATCATAGACAAGTACTTATAAATCTAAGCTAATGTGTAATTATGAAGCTTATAGAACTTATCCAACAAGGGGAATGCATAGATATAGATCCTTAAATGCTGTTGCACTCCTTGTCAATTAACAAATATTAGCTTTTTATTTATTACACTATACATAAATGACTCAGATTTATAGTCTAGGGTTTAGATTCCAGTGTTTAGGATTTAAATTCAAGGAACGCAGCACTCTTTATAGCATCCACCCCACATATTACATATGGATTAATATATAGATAAGTAGAAAATTATCCTAAAAGTTTTACCTTTGCATCGTTACGAACAAACTGGATTCCATGCCCAGGGTACACGGTTGAAGAACAAAACCAGCACTTTTCCAATCTCATTGTTCCTCAATACCACAAACTTGCCCAAAAAAAGAAGAAGCATAAACTATCAATATCATTGCAAAATTAAGGATCACAAATCAAATCATCACTAATTTCAAAGAGAAAACAATGGTTAAGGGCAAAATCAACGGCGAGAAAACCCTAGCAGCACGTTTACAAATTAAAGCGGAAAGTTGACCGTGGAATCATTCAGGTATTAAATAGTTAATAAAAATGGATTCTAGCTAAGAAGAGAGAGAGAGAGAGAGAGAGAGAGAGAGAACATACGGCGTAGGGAGAGAGTGGCAGTGTCGCGCCACCACGGCTGCTGGGTTTTGAGGGTTTCAGCTTTTACCTACAAACTCTATTATACGAAATTATATGTTTAAGAAAGTTTTTCTTAAAAAAATATGACTCATATGGGCCGAATGGGTTTTCCTAAATGTTGACTAGGCCAACTTATTCGACCTTGAAATGTCCCACAAAACAAAGTGAGTATATACACCCAATTTGAGTTGGTCTAGTGGTTAGCTCATTGGTCCACTTAAGTAAATGTTGGGAGTTCGAATCCCGCCTTGTTATGCAGCAACCCATTGGTTAGTGACAAATCCTTAAACTAAAATTAATTATTTTTTAGTCTCTAACTAAAATTAATTATCTTTTAGTCCCCAATATTTTGTTTCATAAGCAAGATTTTGAAAATCGAACCGGTCATCGAACCGTTCAAATTATCGATTAGGTTCAACCAGTTTGACCAAAGGTTCAATCGTAATAACCGTTTTATAATAAATAATATATAAAATAAAAATAAAAGACAAAAAATATAATGATATCATGATATAGACCTTAAATATCATCTAAATTTAAAATATTAAATCAACTAATCTCACCCAAGTACAATATATAAAGTCAATATTAACTATTTTTATATTAAAATAACTATTATTTCTAGATTTAATAATTCATTAATTATTTTATATTTATTATATACAAGAATTTATTGAAGAATAATATCATAATATCAGTAAATATTATAGATTTTAATAATGATGTAAAAATAAAAGTATAATTTATTTTGGTGTCTGTTTTTTTTTTGTATCTCAATAAAAGTATAATTAGTTTATGGATAAGTGAGTGTAAAGTAAAATAAAAATAAAATAAATAAATATAAATTAGTTGGAAGAAAGTTTTCTATATATATATATAATGATTTGGCTATGAAATCTAAATTATCTGTATAGCTTATTGGCTAGCTTGGCTCTTCACAGGTCTGACCGTTCGATTTTCGATCAGTTCTCTGATTCAACACCGGTTATGGAAAAAGCGGACTATTAACAAAAAAGTTAAAAACTAATCTGACTTATAAAACGAAAAAATTAAGGATTAAAAAGTAGTTAATTTTAGTTGGAATCTGGTATGTCTAGCTTAAACTTTTTTAGGGATCAAAATAGATATACACTAAAAAAAAATGTGTTGGAAAAAGAAAGAATAGGATTTGCTGGTGGCCCGGTTGGGTGGTAGGCCCAACACGACATCAAAAAAAAAAAAACAGAAGTGTGTCCTTGTTCGTTTGCCCGTCACAAGCAGACCCAGTGAGCGTGGAAAGGAACAACCCCGAGTACGTTGAATTCTATTTTCTTCTCCTTTTTACTTCTTTGAGTTATTTCTTCTTTCACTACCAAATTTTCTTCTTGCTTTCTAATTCAAACCCTTCTTTTACTCTCTCTCCCTCTCTCTTTCCTGTTTGCATTGCCCATTTTATTGCAAGTTTGAAGTACCAAAATAGCATTGATTTGTTCTACTACTAATTAGGTATGTACTTTAATTTTTGAAGTCAAAACCATTAGGCCTCTGCATGTTAGTGATGCTTCTCCTTTAATTAGGATTTTATTTTATTTTATTTAGAATTTGAAATTGCGTAAATAATCAAATCAATTATTATTAAATCAATCAAATCCTATTAGGTTCAAAACTATCAAATTATGTGATTGATTTGTAGGTTTGCTGTGTAGCTGAGATTTTGATTTTAAATTTTCCAATTTTGAAATTTAATTTTGAAATCAAACACTTTCTTGTTGTACATTTTTCTTTTCCGTGGTGTAGTAGCTTTACATTGCATTCATTATAATTATTGTTTCAGGTAAATAGCTCAAGAAGATAGTAAAAAATTAAACATAGGGTTTTCCGATGTTAATTGTTTATAACTTTTTTTATTGCTCTTCTATACTTATGATATGCATGGTTTGTATGATTATGATTTGTGCTTTTGTGATTTGTGATGGGATGTTCAAAATAATGTCACTCTCTGGTTTGTGTTGTGAATTGAATTGAATGGTTGAAGATTATTCTAAATTTTTTATATTCTGAATTTTTCATCTAATTTATTTACTTACCTTGGAATAGTTTAATTTCTTGTGACAGTAGAATAATCTTAAGGACCAGATTCTAAGCTTGATCAGCCTCCCAGAATTGAAAGAGATGTCTTCTGGTGGTGCCGCATGTGGTCGTCTTGCCGAGGAGAGGAAGTCATGGCGCAAGAATCATCCACATGTAATTACGGTGGCTACTCACATGAAGACATCTTCGCAATTGTGAACAGCTTCAGTCAAACATGTTCAGTTTTCGTGCGAAGTTGTCTTCGTGCAAATAACCACCTATAATGAAATCCTTTCACCCTTTTTATTGATCCTATTTTATCACTTTATTATTATTGTTATTATAAATTCATCTTTTATGTTTTGTTCTTCTATTGGTAGGGTTTTATAGCAAGACCAGTAAGTGGATCAGATGGGTCACTGAACCTGTTTCATTGGCAATGCTTTATCCCTGGCAAGGATGGAGTAAGTGTCCCCATGAAATCATTTATAGTCATGTATTGTGTGTTTTGATAATATGGTTGATTTCTAAGAAGGTGATTATGTATATGATTAAGGGAGTGTTTATTAAAATAATGCAGACAGATTGGGAAGGAGGGCACTATCCCCTGAGTATTCAATTCAGTGAGGATTACCCAGACAATTCTCCAGTATGCAAATTTCCACAAGTGTTCTTACATCCCAATGTTTACCCTTCTGGTCTTGTATGCCTCTCAATTATTGGTGAAGTAAGTTGAATTCACAATCATATATCTAATAGAAATTATTGATTATGTAAAACATTGGTGGTACTGTTGTAATTAGTATTAATTATTTGTAGGATTGGAAACCATCCATTACAGTGAAGCAAATTCTTGTGGGCATTCAGGATATGCTTGATAACCCTAATCCAAGCAGTCCTGCAAATCATGATATTAACAACCTTTATTTGAAGGTTCTCTCCATTTTTCTTTCTCATATTTTACACATCCAATTCTTCTCTTTGAAAACTTTTAAAATGTAAGAATTTAATTTGTTGTAACTAACAAAATAGTTTAATCTTAGTTTCATTGTAAGACATAATAATGTAAAATTTTCCAAGAAAAAAATGGAGTGATGAAAATAAAGTATAATAGGTGTAATTCTTGTTTATATATAAGTGCATCTAAAACATTTACATTAATGATGGTAAATATTGTCACTTTTTACATGCAGGATAAATATGAATATGGGAGGAAGATGCAATCGCAAGCCCAAAAATACCCTTTTACTATTTAGTTTCTGCTTTTAGGATTATGATGGATTTTGGATTATGTTAGGATTATTATTTGCTAGTTTAATGTTGTAAATTATTTTTTAGAAGATTGAATTATTCTACGACATTTTATATTTATTATTTTTGTTGAAGTTATTAGGTTGTCTAATATAAGAGAAAGAAAAAGACTACGAAACCAACCCAGTATGACTAATAGAGAGTCAACATATATTATGGATGATAAGTTGTATAAATTTTGGATGATAATTTATTGTTGGATATATGAGTTACGGATGATAACTCATATAAATTTTAAATGATATTTTAATTATTGGCTCTCTAAAGTTAGTTCCGTAGCATTGTTTCTAAGAGAAATTGCAATATTATAATGTCTTGTACTTGTAGCATTAGTATCAAAACAAAACGAATTTACACCCAGGAAAAAAAGGTACATCTTAATTATGATAAATAAAATTGTCAATATAAAATAATTAGTTTCATATTAAAAATTGGGTAAATTTAAATTAATACCATTCGTGTAATATATTTTTATTTTTAACCTAGATAATTACAAAGTTAATAGACAAAAAAACATAGAAGACTCAAACAGAGAAAAGTAAGTAAAAGATAATTATTTAAGGCCTCTATTTGTATTTTTATCCGTATTTGTAAATAGAAAAAAATAAAATACACACGATATATCATTTTTATTTATTGTTAATTTTGTTAGCGTACTTTTATCGTTTTGAATCTTTCTTCATCTACTTTAAAATTTTTTATGTATATTTTGTTCCCATTACTATAATTTCTATAATAAATTTCGAAAAAAAAATTAACACACATTATAAATAAGACAAATATTAAAATATTAATAGAACGAAAAGAGCAGTTATTATTCTACTTGCTAGTTTCTTTCTACTTTGTATTTGTATTTGCATTTGTCTAGAATGTAAAATTCAAAAAAATTATTCGATACAGATCTAAATTCATATAAATATAAAAGATTTTTTTATAATATAAATTTTACACCTTATATCTCAAAAAAATTAAAATAAGATATAGACCCACACATTCTTTTAATAAATCCTACATCTTTACCATTTATATCTTTACGTATAAATCACGAGAATCCAATCCAATAAGCAATTTAGCAGTGTGGCTTGTGCAACACACACTGCGGTTTTCGAGGCACACTCTCTTATTTTTCACTAATTAAATAAATAAATAAATAAAGGGCATATGGAACGTTGAGGCTTGAGGGAGTTCTCTATTCTGATATTCTCTAATCATCACTTAAATTTTTCATTCATCATTTCAACCTTAGGTGATTTCTTACACTCTTTTTCTTCTTCTTTTTTTCAACTATATAAATATACTTTTCAGTTTTCATTCATGCAAATAAAATAAGCATGTAAGAAAATTAATATAAGTCCTTGTTATTTTTGGGGTTGAGGTTAGTTAAGGTAGCTTCAAGGTTCATAGAAGAGGGTAATTAGGAATTAGTGTTTGGCTTTTTAATCTTAAAAAGGATGATCTTTAACTCTAGCTAGGAAGATGAAAAGACTATTTATTTTAACTTTCTATTTTCTAATCTGCTATCCAATGTTAATCTTTTTTTTTTTTTTTGCATTTGGATTAAAGTGCTATTTAGTATTAATTATCTTTTTTTTTTTTGTGTTTTTCATAAGGTGATCAAATTTGAGTGTAGGAATCCTGCCGGAATATTCCATGTCAGGTGGAACTGCCGGCGGTCGACTCGCCGAGGAGCGAAAATTGTGGAGGAGGAATCATCCATATGTACACATGAATTAACTATTGTTCTGTTCATGTTAGTTTTCATCATTTTCTGATTGTTATGATTTTGTCAGGGATTCATAGCAAAGCCAGAAACAAAAAAAGATGGGTCTGTGAATTTGATGTGTTGGAAATGCTTTATTCCTGGCAAGGAAGGAGTAAGTGTTAATTACAGTTACAGGCCTTAATTCTTGTTCATGTTTGTTAATGCTTCTATCTTTTTATTAAATGATTTTGTTTCCATTCTTGTGAGATTACCTTTGTGTATTCAGATGATCTGTTTATGCTTATTGTTTTTTTTTTTTTTTTTTAAATATTAATTTTTTCAAATT